>JAOPFK010000087.1:0-29567 GCA_026122265.1 Ammodytes dubius | reverse complement strand
AACTGCCCTTTGGGAAAAGGTTTTAAAGTTAAATTTTAAAAAGGGTTTCCAAACCAGACTAATTTTGGGATGGGCTTTCCTATGGTCCTACCCCCGAGGCTCTACGAGCTTTCGTTCTTTGAGTTATGAGTGTTTTTATGTTTAAAAGTTCTGTATCTCCTGAACGGAAGGTCGTAGAGAGACTCGGGGACAACTCCAGTGTGTTCAGCGTACCCGAATTATGTCTGACGGAAGTTGGTTTCAAGTCTGTAGGACGTACCGTTCTGGAGTTATAAGTGAAAACGTTCGCCCAATAGGAATGAATGAGCGTCATTGAAAATTTCTCTAAGTGCTGAGTCCAAAAAAAAAAAGTTCCCCAAAAAGTGTCCAGGAGCACGTTTCATGTCGTTTGGTAATGGTCTGTGGTGAAGTTTTTTAAAAACCCTATATAAAAGGTGGAGGGAGTTGGAATTGGAATGTGGAAATGTAATATAGAGTTTTGGAATGTGGAATGTGGAGTTGGAATATGGTTAACCTGTTTCCCTAAGCTGGATTCGAACCTGAGACCTTTTGACTACGAGACCTGGGCTTCAACCACTAAGCCACCCAATCTGTAGGGTTAGGGTAAGGGTTAGGGTTAGGCTTAGGATAAGGGGGTTTTAACCAGGAGGGGGTTTTAACCAGGATCGCCGGAACGTCGATCGTCAATATAACTGTCCTTGAAAAGGTAAAGTTGACATTTTAAAGGTGCCTACTAGACTAATTTTGGGATGGGCTTTCCTATTGGTCCTACCCCCGAGGCTCTACGAGCTTTCGTTCTTTGAGTTATGAGTGTTTTTATGTTTAAAAGTTCTGTATCTCCTGAACGGAAGGTCGTAGAGACTCGGGGACAACTCCAGTGTGTTCAGCGTACCCGAATTATGTCTGACGGAAGTTGGTTTCAAGTCTGTAGGACGTACCGTTCTGGAGTTATAAGTGAAAACGTTCGCCCAATAGGAATGAATGAGCGTCATTGAAAATTTCTCTAAGTGCTGAGTCCAAAAAAAAAAAGTTCCCCAAAAAGTGTCCAGGAGCACGTTTCATGTCGTTTGGTAATGGTCTGTGGTGAAGTTTTTTAAAAACCCTATATAAAAGGTGGAGGGAGTTGGAATTGGAATGTGGAAATGTAATATAGAGTTTTGGATGTGGAATGTGGAGTTGGAATATGGTTAACCTGTTTCCCTAAGCTGGATTCGAACCTGAGACCTTTTGACTACGAGACCTGGGCTTCAACCACTAAGCCACCCAATCTGTAGGGTTAGGGTAAGGGTTAGGGTTAGGCTTAGGATAAGGGGGTTTTAACCAGGAGGGGGTTTTAACCAGGATCGCCGGAACGTCGATCGTCAAATAACTGTCCTTGAAAAGGTAAAGTTGACATTTAAAGGTGCCTACTAGACTAATTTTGGGATGGGCTTTCCTATGGTCCTACCCCCGAGGCTCTACGAGCTTTCGTTCTTTGAGTTATGAGTGTTTTTATGTTTTAAAAGTTCTGTATCTCCTGAACGGAAGGTCGTAGAGACTCGGGGACAACTCCAGTGTGTTCAGCGTACCCGAATTATGTCTGACGGAAGTTGGTTTCAAGTCTGTAGGACGTACCGTTCTGGAGTTATAAGTGAAAACGTTCGCCCAATAGGAATGAATGAGCGTCATTGAAAATTTCTCTAAGTGCTGAGTCCAAAAAAAAAAAGTTCCCCCAAAAAGTGTCCAGGAGCACGTTTCATGTCGTTTGGTAATGGTCTGTGGTGAAGTTTTTTA
The DNA here is from genome assembly GCA_026122265.1 of Ammodytes dubius. Taxonomy (NCBI): domain Eukaryota; kingdom Metazoa; phylum Chordata; class Actinopteri; order Uranoscopiformes; family Ammodytidae; genus Ammodytes; species Ammodytes dubius. The sequence goes on along the minus strand of JAOPFK010000087.1, from coordinate 27,794 downwards.
AAAACCCTATATAAAAGGTGGAGGGAGTTGGAATTGGAATGTGGAAATGTAATATAGAGTTTTGGAATGTGGAATGTGGAGTTGGAATATGGTTAACCTGTTTCCCTAAGCTGGATTCGAACCTGAGACCTTTTGACTACGAGACCTGGGCTTCAACCACTAAGCCACCCAATCTGTAGGGTTAGGGTAAGGGTTAGGGTTAGGCTTAGGATAAGGGGGTTTTAACCAGGAGGGGGTTTTAACCAGGATCGCCGGAACGTCGATCGTCAAATAACTGTCCTTGAAAAGGTAAAGTTGACATTTAAAGGTGCCTACTAGACTAATTTTGGGATGGGCTTTCCTATGGTCCTACCCCCGAGGCTCTACGAGCTTTCGTTCTTTGAGTTATGAGTGTTTTTATGTTTAAAAGTTCTGTATCTCCTGAACGGAAGGTCGTAGAGACTCGGGGACAACTCCAGTGTGTTCAGCGTACCCGAATTATGTCTGACGAAGTTGGTTTCAAGTCTGTAGGACGTACCGTTCTGGAGTTATAAGTGAAAACGTTCGCCCAATAGGAATGAATGAGCGTCATTGAAAATTTCTCTAAGTGCTGAGTCCAAAAAAAAAAGTTCCCCCAAAAAGTGTCCAGGAGCACGTTTCATGTCGTTTGGTAATGGTCTGTGGTGAAGTTTTTTAAAAACCCTATATAAAAGGTGGAGGGAGTTGGAATTGGAATGTGGAAATGTAATATAGAGTTTTGGAATGTGGAATGTGGAGTTGGAATATGGTTAACCTGTTTCCCTAAGCTGGATTCGAACCTGAGACCTTTTGACTACGAGACCTGGGCTTCAACCACTAAGCCACCCAATCTGTAGGGTTAGGGTAAGGGTTAGGGTTAGGCTTAGGATAAGGGGGTTTTAACCAGGAGGGGGTTTTAACCAGGATCGCCGGAACGTCGATCGTCAAATAACTGTCCTTGAAAAGGTAAAGTTGACATTTAAAGGTGCCTACTAGACTAATTTTGGGATGGGCTTTCCTATGGTCCTACCCCCGAGGCTCTACGAGCTTTCGTTCTTTGAGTTATGAGTGTTTTTATGTTTAAAAGTTCTGTATCTCCTGAACGGAAGGTCGTAGAGACTCGGGGACAACTCCAGTGTGTTCAGCGTACCCGAATTATGTCTGACAGGAAGTTGGTTTCAAGTCTGTAGGACGTACCGTTCTGGAGTTATAAGTGAAAACGTTCGCCCAATAGGAATGAATGAGCGTCATTGAAAATTTCTCTAAGTGCTGAGTCCAAAAAAAAAAAGTTCCCCCAAAAAGTGTCCAGGAGCACGTTTCATGTCGTTTGGTAATGGTCTGTGGTGAAGTTTTTTAAAAACCCTATATAAAAGGTGGAGGGAGTTGGAATTGGAATGTGGAAATGTAATATAGAGTTTTGGAATGTGGAATGTGGAGTTGGAATATGGTTAACCTGTTTCCCTAAGCTGGATTCGAACCTGAGACCTTTTGACTACGAGACCTGGGCTTCAACCACTAAGCCACCCAATCTGTAGGGTTAGGGTAAGGGTTAGGGTTAGGCTTAGGATAAGGGGGTTTTAACCAGGAGGGGGTTTTAACCAGGATCGCCGGAACGTCGATCGTCAAATAACTGTCCTTGAAAAGGTAAAGTTGACATTTAAAGGTGCCTACTAGACTAATTTTGGGATGGGCTTTCCTATGGTCCTACCCCCGAGGCTCTACGAGCTTTCGTTCTTTGAGTTATGAGTGTTTTTTGTTTAAAAGTTCTGTATCTCCTGAACGGAAGGTCGTAGAGACTCGGGGACAACTCCAGTGTGTTCAGCGTACCCGAATTATGTCTGACGGAAGTTGGTTTCAAGTCTGTAGGACGTACCGTTCTGGAGTTATAAGTGAAACGTTCGCCCAATAGGAATGAATGAGCGTCATTGAAAATTCTCTAAGTGCTGAGTCCAAAAAAAAAAAGTTCCCCCAAAAAGTGTCCAGGAGCACGTTTCATGTCGTTTGGTAATGGTCTGTGGTGAAGTTTTTTAAAAACCCTATATAAAAGGTGGAGGGAGTTGGAATTGGAATGTGGAAATGTAATTTAGAGTTTTGGAATGTGGAATGTGGAGTTGGAAATATGGTTAACCTGTTTCCCTAAGCTGGATTCGAACTGAGACCTTTTGACTACGAGACCTGGGCTTCAACCACTAAGCCACCCAATCTGTAGGGTTAGGGTAAGGGTTAGGGTTAGGCTTAGGATAAGGGGGTTTTAACCAGGAGGGGGTTTTAAAAACCCTATATAAAAGGTGGGGGAGTTGAATTGGAATGTGGAATTAATATAGAGTTTTGGAATTGGAATTGGGTTGGAATATGGTTAACCTGTTTCCCTAAGCTGGATTCGAACTGAGACCTTTTGACTACGAGACCTGGGCTTAACCACTAAGCCACCCAATCTGTAGGGTTAGGGTAGGGTTAGGGTTAGGCTTAGTAAGGGGGTTTAACCAGGGGGGGTTTTAACCAGGATCGCCGGAACGTCGATCGTCAAATAACTGTCCTTGAAAAGTAAGTTGACATTTAAAGGTGCCTACTAGACTAATTTTGGGATGGGCTTTCCTATGGTCCTACCCCCGAGGCTCTACGAGCTTTCGTTCTTTGAGTTATGAGTGTTTTTATGTTTAAAAGTTCTTATCTCCTGAACGGAAGGTCGTAGAGACTCGGGGACAACTCCAGTGTGTTCAGCGTACCCGAATTATGTCTGACGAAGTTGGTTTCAAGTCTGTAGGACGTACCGTTCTGGAGTTATAAGTGAAAAACGTTCGCCCAATAGGAATGAATGAGCGTCATTGAAAATTTCTCTAAGTGCTGAGTCCAAAAAAAAAGTGTCCCCCAAAAAAGTGTCCAGGAGCACGTTTCATGTCGTTTGGTAATGGTCTGTGGTGAAGTTTTTTAAAAACCCTATATAAAAGGTGGAGGGAGTTGGAATTGGAATGTGGAAATGTAATATAGAGTTTTGGAATGTGGAATGTGGAGTTGGAATATGGTTAACCTGTTTCCCTAAGCTGGATTCGAACCTGAGACCTTTTGACTACGAGACCTGGGCTTCAACCACTAAGCCACCCAATCTGTAGGGTTAGGGTAAGGGTTAGGGTTAGGCTTAGGATTTAGTGTGGTAATGGTTGTGGTGAAGTTTTTAAAAAAAGGAGAGTGATTGAATGGAATTAAAAATTTTGGATTGAGTGGGTTGATATGTACTTCCCAATGATCGAACAGACCTTGCTCGAGACTGCTCACCATAGCACCCACTGTGGTAGGTAGGTTAGTAGCTTAGATAAGGTTTAACAGAGGGTTAACGATCCGGAACGTCATCGTCATACGTCCTTGAAAGGTAAAGTGACATTAAAGGTCTACAGACTATTTGATGGCTTCTAGTCCACCCCGGCTCTAGAGCTTTGTCTGAGTATGATTTTTTATTAAAGTCTGTTCCCTGACGAAGGTCTAGAACTCGGACACTCCATTTTCCGTCCCTATGTCGAGATGGTTTAGTTGTAGGACTACCTCTGGTATAAGTGAACTCGCCAATAGGATGAATGACGTCATTGAATTCTTATCGAGTCCAAAAAAGTCCCAAAGCCGCGTTTCATGTGTTTGGTAATGGTCTGTGGTGAAGTTTTTTAAAAACCTATATAAAAGTGGAGGGAGTTGGAATTGGATGTGAAATGTAATTAGAGTTTGGATGTGGAGTTGGAATATGGTAACCGTTTCCTAAGTGGATTCGAACTGAGACTTTTGACCGAGACCTGGGCTTCACACTAAGCACCCAATCTGTAGGTGGTAAGGGTTGGGTTAGGCTTAGGATAGGGGGTTTTAACCAGGAGGGGGTTTTAACCAGGATCGCCGGAACGTCGATCGTCAATACTGTCCTGAAAGGTAAGTGACATTAAAGGTGCTACTAGATATTGGATGGCTTTCCTATGTCCTCCCCGAGGCTCTACGAGCTTTCGTTCTTTGGTTATGATGTTTTTATGTTTAAAAGTTCTGTATCTCCTGAACGGAAGGTCGTAGAGACTCGGGACAACTCCAGTGTGTTCAGCGTACCCGAATTATGTCTGACGGAAGTTGGTTTCAAGTCTGTAGGACGTACGTTCTGAGTTATAAGTGAAACGTTCGCCAATAGGAATGAATGAGCGTCATTGAAAATTTCTCTAAGTGCTGAGTCCAAAAAAAAAAGTTCCACCCAAAAAGTGTCCAGGAGCACGTTTCATGTCGTTTGGTAATGGTCTGTGGGGAAGTTTTTTTAAAAACCCTATATAAAAGTGGAGGGAGTTGGAATTGGATGTGGAAATTGTAATTAGAGTTTTGGAATGTGGAGTGGGGAAATATGGTTAACCTGTTTCCCTAAGCTGATTCGAACCTGAGACCTTTTGACTACGAGACCTGGGCTTCAACCACTAAGCCACCCAATCTGTAGGGTTAGGGTAAGGGTTAGGGTTAGGCTTAGGATAAGGGGGTTTTAACCAGGAGGGGGTTTTAACCAGGATCGCCGGAACGTCGATCGTCAAATAACTGTCCTTGAAAAGGTAAGGTTGACATTTAAAGGTGCCTACTAGACTAATTTTGGGATGGGCTTTCCTATGGTCCTACCCCCGAGGCTCTACGAGCTTTCATTCTTTGAGTTATGAGTGTTTTTATGTTTAAAAGTTCTGTATCTCCTGAACGGAAGGTCGTAGAGACTCGGGGACAACTCCAGTGTGTTCAGCGTACCCGAATTATGTCTGACAGAAGTTGGTTTCAAGTCTGTAGGACGTACCGTTCTGGAGTTATAAGTGAAAACGTTCGCCCAATAGGAATGAATGAGCGTCATTGAAAATTTCTCTAAGTGCTGAGTCCAAAAAAAAAAAGGTCCCCAAAAAGTGTCCAGGAGCACGTTTCATGTCGTTTGGTAATGGTCTGTGGTGAAGTTTTTTAAAAACCCTATATAAAAGGTGGAGGGAGTTGGAATTGGAATGTAATATAGAGTTTTGGAATGTGGAATGTGGAGTTGGAATATGGTTAACCTGTTTCCCTAAGCTGGATTCGAACCTGAGACCTTTTGACTACGAGACCTGGGCTTCAACCACTAAGCCACCCAATCTGTAGGGTTAGGGTAAGGGTTAGGGTTAGGCTTAGGATAAGGGGGTTTTAACCAGGAGGGGGTTTTAACCAGGATCGCCGGAACGTCGATCGTCAAATAACTGTCCTTGAAAAGGTAAAGTTGACATTTAAAGGTGCCTACTAGACTAATTTTGGGATGGGCTTTCCTATGGTCCTACCCCCGAGGCTCTACGAGCTTTCGTTCTTTGAGTTATGAGTGTTTTTATTTTTAAAAGTTCTGTATCTCCTGAACGGAAGGTTGTAGAGACTCGGGGACAACTCCAGTGTGTTCAGCGTACCCAAATTATGTCAGACAGAAGTTGGTTTCAAGTCTGTAGGACGTACCGTTCTGGAGTTATAAGTGAAAACGTTCGCCCAATAGGAATGAATGAGCGTCATTGAAAAATTCTCTAAGTGCTGAGTCCAAAAAAAAAAAGGTCCCCAAAAAGTGTCCAGGAGCACGTTTCATGTCGTTTGGTAATGGTCTGTGGTGAATTTTTAAAAACCCTAATATAAAAGGTGGAGGGAGTTGGAATTGGAATGTGGAAATGTAATATAGAGTTTTGGTTGAATGTGGAGTTGGAATATGGTTAACCTGTTTCCCTAAGCTGGATTCGAACCTGAGACCTTTTGACTACGAGACCTGGGCTTCAACCACTAAGCCACCCAATCTGTAGGGTTAGGGTAAGGGTTAGGGTTAGGCTTAGGATAAGGGGGTTTTAACCAGGAGGGGGTTTTAACCAGGATCGCCGGAACGTCGATCGTCAAATAACTGTCCTTGAAAAGGTAAGGTTGACATTTAAAGGTGCCTACTAGACTAATTTTGGGATGGGCTTTCCTATGGTCCTACCCCGAGGCTCTACGAGCTTTCATTCTTTGAGTTATGAGTGTTTTTATGTTTAAAAGTTCTCTATCTCCTGAACGGAAGGTCGTAGAGACTCGGGGACAACTCCAGTGTGTTCAGCGTACCCGAATTATGTCTGACAGAAGTTGGTTTCAAGTCTGTAGGACGTACCGTTCTGGAGTTATAAGTGAAAACGTTCGCCCAATAGGAATGAATGAGCGTCATTGAAAATTTCTCTAAGTGCTGAGTCCAAAAAAAAAAAGGTCCCCCAAAAAGTGTCCAGGAGCACGTTTCATGTCGTTTGGTAATGGTCTGTGGTGAAGTTTTTTAAAAACCCTATATAAAAGGTGGAGGGAGTTGGAATGATGTAATATAGAGTTTTGGAATGTGGAATGTGGAGTTGGAATATGGTTAACCTGTTTCCCTAAGCTGGATTCGAACCTGAGACCTTTTGACTACGAGACCTGGGCTTCAACCACTAAGCCACCCAATCTGTAGGGTTAGGGTAAGGGTTAGGGTTAGGCTTAGGATAAGGGGGTTTTAACCAGGAGGGGGTTTTAACCAGGATCGCCGGAACGTCGATCGTCAAATAACTGTCCTTGAAAAGGTAAAGTTGACATTTAAAGGTGCCTACTAGACTAATTTTGGGATGGGCTTTCCTATGGTCCTACCCCCGAGGCTCTACGAGCTTTCATTCTTTGAGTTATGAGTGTTTTTATGTTTAAAAGTTCTCTATCTCCTGAACGGAAGGTCGTAGAGACTCGGGGACAACTCCAGTGTGTTCAGCGTACCCGAATTATGTCTGACAGAAGTTGGTTTCAAGTCTGTAGGACGTACCGTTCTGGAGTTATAAGTGAAAACGTTCGCCCAATAGGAATGAATGAGCGTCATTGAAAATTTCTCTAAGTGCTGAGTCCAAAAAAAAAAAGGTCCCCCAAAAAGTGTCCAGGAGCACGTTTCATGTCGTTTGGTAATGGTCTGTGGTGAAGTTTTTTAAAACCCTATATAAAAGGTGGAGGGATTTCGGAATTGGGTGAATGTAATATAGAGTTTTGGAATGTGGAATGTGGAGTTGGAATATGGTTAACCTGTTTCCCTAAGCTGGATTCGAACCTGAGACCTTTTGACTACGAGACCTGGGCTTCAACCACTAAGCCACCCAATCTGTAGGGTTAGGGTAAGGGTTAGGGTTAGGCTTAGGATAAGGGGTTTTAACCAGGAGGGGGTTTTAACCCTTCCAACCCGGAGCCCGCAGTACTGCGTTCTACTGCGTTCTGTCGGTGATTTCGTTATGTTTTAATAATTATTTAACATTATTAAATCGCAGCATATGGTTTAAGTATCTCCGGAAAGCTGGGATTCTGCCCTTTCCGGGATATATTCTCGCGATAGTATACGTGACTCACAGCCAGAGATATGTTGCTGAGAGGCGCGAAAATGTATCAATCCTTTCCCTTGCGCTACTGGCTGAGCCGCTTGTCAATCAACACCCTTTCCCTTGCGTGATTGGTAGAGCTGCTTGCTGTCAGATTTTGTGAAAAACCATCCAATCAACTTAGTGTAATCACTAAGGACCTCCCCATTACTTGTCAAACAACATTCACTGAACAAAGGACAACTATTCATGCTCCTATTTCGGCTTCACCATGGCGCGGATGTTGAGCTACAGCTGAGGCCCGCAACGAATTCAGAGGAGCAGTGACGAAGAAGACGCCAATTCCGACATTGAGGGCTTTGACGAAGAGGAATATGAAGATGACATGGATCCATTTGAAGACGGGTAAGAGCATTTATTTGACAAAACGTCTGTTTTTGTAATGGAAGCTAAGTGTGAACATGTAAACTAGCTTGAATGTTGCGTCCGTGACATGACCGATTTTTTTTGGAACTGATGTGACAGAGCTGTATACTCTTGTCGCCAGCCTTCTGTTGTTTGAAAACAAGTAATAGTTTTCAAAAGGTAGAGAATAGAAATATATTTCAATAGTCTTACTTTATTCTCCGCTAGTGTCTGTGCATTATTGATTTAGTGGGTGCAACAATGTAGGCTAGGTTCAAAACAGTACAATCTTCCCCGTGTGTCTCAATTTTGTTTGCTAGCTGTCTCGCATAAATGGACACCCGTGTGTGTGTGTGGTGGTGTGTGGTGTGTGTGTGTGTGTGTGTGTGTGTGTGGGAATATTTTTGCGTATGAGTACGAAATGGTGAATGAACCGGCATAGGCATTAATCGGGGGCTGGTGTTGTGGTGGGAAAGTCGTCATTTAGTCTGGCTGAGGGGAGGAGACAGAAGTTACGAGAGAGAGAGAGAGAGACAAACAAACATGTAGTAGGCTATACAGCTGTTTATAAACGGGTATAATAATTTATTTTAGAAATTGCAAATGAAGCTCATGTGTGTAAATGTAAGCTAGCTTGAATTTTGCATTCTTGACATTACAGGGACTGATTTCTCTATTGATAGCACTACTTTTGTTTACTTTGTTTGAAAATAATAGTAATAGGTGTGTATTCTGTGTAAAAGTATTTCCCTTTACAATTTACAAATAGTACAGAATGGAAATGTTTTTGCATCGACTTTTATTACACTGTTGTTTGCAAATACAAGTTGTGAAGTTTGAATATTTTTGTTATGAGATAATGAGACTGATTTCTGTGAATCTGTGGTCCAGGTCCAGGAGAAGAGGAGAACCACCCGCAAAGAGGTCCCGTGTCCCAACTCCACCAGCACCCCCTACGCAGCAGCGGGCTTGGAAGACTGAGGAAGACCAGGACACGCTCCTCCTGTCTCCAGGTTTCAACCTGCACACACCCCTGGCCCACAGCTAGGCACGCACTTCTACACACCAATTGAGCTCTTCAAATTGTTTTTCACTGCACACACTGTACACACACTCTGTAGCAACACAAACAAACAGGCTGCCAAAAAAATTGCCATGGGTAAAAAGTTTAAATGGACTGATTTGACAGTTGAGGAGTTTTACAAGTACATTGGACTCCTCTTTTACATGGCCCTGGTTAGACTACACCACATTGCTGATTACTGGAGGCAGAACCACAGTTTAACCTGTCCATTTGCCGCAACAGTCATGAGTAGGGACAGATTTGGTGTCATCTCCTGGAACTTACACATAAGTGATCCAGTTGATTTTAGTCATGTTTTTTGCAGTTCCCAACTTTTTTTTGGAAAATGACAGTGCATTATAGAAGCTAATGCTTTGTAAATGGGGATAATGCTTTCGCTCAGCAGGATAGTCTTTTTGTTTTCATGCCTGTTCACTTTTCTTGGCTCATTTGTTGTCTGTCTGTTCTCTTCCAGTTTTCCCTGGTGGAGACGAGACGGTGTGGATCAAGTCCTTCCTCTGGCAGCATCTGAAGTTCTCCTGCATCCACACTATTCATATTTTATTTTAGTTTTAGCATGTTAACATTAGTCAATTATTGTATTCCTTCATGATTTTTTTGTATTGTTTGTACAAGTGACATCTATTGCATGATGTCCATCTTGGGAGAAGGATTTATTCATCTGTCACTCCATGACATTTCTCAATATTTTTCCCATTAAAGGGACTTTTTTTCTCAGTGGAGAAGAAATGTGAAGCCTACTGAGGCAAATGTTATTTGTGCTATTGGGCGTTAAGAAACTGTTGGCTTGGAATAAAGGTATTATTTCAGACAAATTTCGAATTTCTTTAAAAATCGGACTTCAAATTTCAACATTATGTCAAAATATTTTTTTTTTACATTGGACTAGGGCAAAATTGAACCTTCCTCTCTGAGAGCGGAGAGTGTTCTGAACATTTTGATATGAATCACCTGGGTATTATGTTATCTACTTGCCCTCTAAAATGGTAATTTATAAAAGCATGTAAAATCGAGAAAATGCCCTTAGATCTCAACCCAAAAAACGTTTGGACAAAAAGATCATTTTAGTCATGTTTTTTGCTCTTCCAACCTTTTTATGGAAAAATTCTAGTACATTTTAGAAGCTAATGTTTTGGAGAAGCAATTTCAAGAGTCAAAATAATTTAATCAGATGAATAAAGGTATTATTTCACACAAATTTCGAAATTTTTCAAAAATCGGACTTCAAATTTCAACATTTATGTCAAAATATTTTTTTTTTACATTGGACTAGGGCAAAATTGAACCTTCCTCACTGAGAGATGAGAGTGTTCTGAACATTTTGATATGAATCACCTGGGTATTATGTTATCTACTGCCCTCTATAAATGGTTTAATTATATATAAAGCATGTAAAATCGAGAACATCTAAATAAACCAAAAAACGTTTGGACAAAAAGATCTATTTTAGTCATGTTTTTTGCCTTACCCCAACCTTTTTTTTTATGGAAAAATTCCAGTACATTTTAGAAGGCTAATGTTTTGGAGAAGCAATTTCAAGACCCAAATATTAATCAGATGATAAAGGTATTATTTCACACAATTTCGAAATTTTCAAAAATGGACTTAAAATTTCAACATTTATGTCAAAATATTTTTTTTACATTGGCTAGGGCAAGATTGAAACCTATACACACTGAGAGCTGAGAGTGTTCATGAATATTTTGAATGAACACTGGGATATATGTTATCTGCTTGCCCTCTAAAATTGCTAATTTTATAAAACATGTTAAAATCAGAAAATGACCTTGGGTGTTAGAGGGTTAACCAGGGGGTTTTAACCAGGATCGCCGGAACGTCGATCGTCAAATAACTGTCCTTGAAAAGGTAAAGTTGACATTTAAAGTGCCTACTAGACTAATTTTGGGATGGCTTTCCTATGGTCCTACCCCGAGGCTCTACGAGCTTTCAGTTCTTTGAGTTATGAGTGTTTTTATGTTTAAAAGTTCTGTATCTCCTGAACGGAAGGTCGTAGAGACTCGGGGACAACTCCAGTGTGTTCAGCGTACCCAATTATGTCAGACAGAAGTTGGTTTCAAGTCTGTAGGACGTAACCGTTCTGGAGTTATAAGTGAAAACGTTGCCCAATAGAATAATGACTCATTGAAAATTTCTTTAAGTGCTGATCCAAAAAAAAAAAAGGTCCCCCAAAAGTGTCCAGAGCACGTTTCATGTCGTTGTAATGTCTGTGTGAAGTTTTTTAAAACCCTATATAAAGGTGGAGGGAGTTGGAATGGAATGTATATAGAGTTTTGGAATGTGGATGGAGTTGGAATATGTAACCTGTTTCCTAAGCTGATCAACCTGAGATTTTGACTACGAGACCTGGCTTCAACCATCACCAATCTGTAGTTAGGTAAGTAGGGTAGCTTAGATAAGGGGTTTACCAGAGGGTTTAACCAGGATCGCCGGAACGTTCGATCGTCAAATAACTGTCCTTGAAAGGTAAAGTTGACATTTAAAGGTGCCTACTAGACTAATTTTGGGATGGCTTTCCTATGGTCCTACCCCGAGGCTCTACGAGCTTTCGTTCTTTGAGTTATGAGTGTTTTTATGTTTAAAAGTATCTGTATCTCTGAACGGTAAGGTGTAGTATCTCAGGGACAAACTCCGATTTTCATCGTACCCAAATTATGTCAGACAGAAGTTGGTTTTCAAGTCTGTAGGAGTACCGATTCTGTTATAAGTGAAAACGTGTCGCCAATAGGAATGAATATGAGCGTCATTGAAAATTTCTCTCTAAGTGCTGAGTCAAAAAAAAAAGTTCACCCCAAAAAGTGTCCAGGAGCACGTTTCATGTCGTTTGGTAATGGTCTGTGGTTGAAGTTTTTATAAAAACCCTAATAAAGGTGGAGTTGGAGATTGAATTGGAAATGTAATTATAGAGTTTTGGAATGTGGAAATTGGAATTGGAAATATGGTTAACTGTTTCCTAACTGGATTCGAACCTAACCTTTTGACTTGACTAGAACCTGGGCTTCAACCACTGAAGCCACCAATCTGTAGGTTAGGGTTAGGGTTAGGTTAGCTTAGGATAAGGGTTTTAACAGGAGGGGGTTTTAACCAGGATCGCCGAACGTCGATCGTCAAATAACTGTCCTTGAAAAGGTAAAGTTGACATTTAAAGGTGCCTACTAGACTAATTTTGGGATGGGCTTTCCTATGGTCCTACCCCGAGGCTCTACGAGCTTTCATTCTTTGAGTTATGAGTGTTTTTATGTTTAAAAGTTCTTATCTCCTGAACGGAAGGTCGTAGAGATCGGGGACAACTCCAGTGTGTTCAGCGTACCCAATTATGTCTGACAGAAGTTGGTTTCAAGTCTGTAGGACGTACCGTTCTGGAGTTATAAGTGAAAACGTTCGCCCAATAGAATGAATGAGCGTCATTGAAAATTTCTCTAAGTGCTGAGTCCAAAAAAAAAAGTCCCCAAAAAGTGTCCAGGAGCACGTTTCATGTCGTTTGGTAATGGTCTGTGGTGAAGTTTTTTAAAAACCCTATAAAAGGTGGAGGGACCCTTTAATTCATCTATCTTTCTTTCTTTCCTCTCTTTTCGCTTTTGATATACTGACTTTTGTCGTTGAGACATGATTCAATCATCCCCCGTTAATCACTCTCGATAGTGGCACGGGATGCGGATAGGGTTGCCACCTTGGATTTAGGAAAAAAAGGGACACTTGATGTTTGGGGCGGAGGGCTCGGCCATTATTAGGCTACCAGTTCAGTGTAATGACCTATAATAACCATAAACACCTACAGTGCTTTTTACAGTAGGATATATAAGGAGACTGAGGTGGGAACCCTGGACCTTGTAGGGGGGTCCGGGGAATGCTCCCCCGGAAGGAAAAAATGCAACCTTTTTAAAGTAAAATTCATCAATCTGGTGCACTTTGAGAAGAAAATTGCATGCAACCAGTCCCAGGAGCTCAGGGGGGCCCTATGCCAGAAATACTGATAATAACTTTAAATGTCGCATTGTCAAAGAGCTCAGTCATTCATGTCAATAACCAGGTCTAAAAAAAGGAATCGCCTAAAATAAGGAAATAAATCCTCATGGGCCCCTCAACTAGTAGGTGAAAAATAGAAAAGCAAGTGCAAAACAAAAGCATTATGTATTAGCTCTGTCTTAGGGGCTTCATGAGGGGCCTTGAAGGCCCCCTCACACGTACAGTAATAAGCTTTCTATGTGTGAATTTTTTACTGTTCATAAAAAAGTAGCTATCCACCCTCTGGGCCCATTATCTCATAATCCGTCTATGAAGCAAATGGTTTCCACAATATTTTTTTTTTATTTTCGCGGGGAGCAAGCATTATTTATTAAAAAAAAAAAAAAAAAAAAAAAAAAGTTGGGGGCCCCCACACTGAACTTGAAACGGGCCCCGAGATCGTTGAGACCGCCCCTGCCCGCTTGTCTTGCCGTCTGACAACGGAACGCTGCGCTTTCTCTCTGCCCGGCCCCGCTCGCCTCTCCATTGAGAATTAGTTGTTGCAACAAACGCCTCGGCCCGTGTGAAACGGCCTTGACTACTGAACGAAGGCAATCAAATGAGATTTTGGCATTTCCCCCCAAAAAACTAGACAAATTGTGCTGGTGAAAAAAGAGAACAATTCTGGGAAAAACGGGACGGGTGGCAACACTAGATGCGGAGCTGTTTGAAAAGCGGACCAAACCATTAGGCTACTTCTAAATACAGGGGGTGTACAGAGTTTTGAAATTGTTACTTTTTGTCAGAAAACTTTTAAATGAACCATTAATTTTATTTGTTTCACGTTAGATACAATGTTTTATTAATGGAGAGTATTGATTAAAGATTAAGAATTGATTTTTTTTTTAAATCCTTAAGTTCTAATATTTTTGGGCCCCTGCCAGTCACGGGCCCTTAGAATCGTCCTAACTTTTCCCCCCATTACGGCGCCCCTGAGGGTAAGGGTTAGGGTTAGGCTTAGGATAAGGGGGTTTTAACCAGGAGGGGGTTTTAACCAGGATCGCCGGAACGTCGATCGTCAAATAACTGTCCTTGAAAAGGTAAAGTTGACATTTAAAGGTGCCTACTAGACTAATTTTGGGATGGGCTTTCCTATGGTCCTACCCCCGAGGCTCTACGAGCTTTCGTTCTTTGAGTTATGAGTGTTTTTATTTTTAAAAGTTCTGTATCTCCTGAACGAAGGTCGTAGAGACTCGGGGACAACTCCAGTGTGTTCAGCGTACCCAATTATGTCTGACAGAAGTTGGTTTCAAGTCTGTAGACGTACCGTTCTGGAGTTATAAGTGAAAACGTTCGCCCAATAGGAATGAATGAGCGTCATTGAAAATTTCTCTAAGTGCTGAGTCCAAAAAAAAAAAGTTCCCCCAAAAAGTGTCCAGGAGCACGTTTCATGTCGTTTGGTAATGGTCTGTGGTGAAGTTTTTTAAAAACCCTAAATAAAAGGTGAGGGAGTTGGAATTGGAATGTGGAAATGTAATATAGAGTTTTGGAATGTGGAATGTGGAGTTGGAATATGGTTAACCTTTTCCCTAAGCTGGATTCGAACCTGAGACCTTTTGACTACGAGACCTGGGCTTCAACCACTAAGCCACCCAATCTGTAGGTTAGGGTAAGGGTTAGGGTTAGGCTTAGGATAAGGGGTTTTAACCAGGAGGGGGTTTTAACCAGGATCGCCGGAACGTCGATCGTCAAATAACTGTCCTTGAAAAGGTAAAGTTGACATTTAAAGGTGCCTACTAGACTAATTTTGGGATGGGCTTTCCTATGGTCCTACCCCCGAGGCTCTACGAGCTTTCATTCTTTGAGTTATGAGTGTGTTTTTATGTTTAAAAGTTCTCTATCTCCTGAACGGAAGGTCGTAGAGACTCGGGACAACTCCAGTGTGTTCAGCGTACCCGAATTATGTCGACAGAAGTTGGTTTCAAGTCTGTAGGACGTACCGTTCTGGAGTTATAAGTGAAACGTTCGCCCAATAGGAATGAATGAGCGTCATTGAAAATTTCTCTAAGTGCTGAGTCCAAAAAAAAAAAGGTCCCCAAAAAGTGTCCAGGAGCACGTTTCATGTCGTTGGTAATGGTCTGGTGAAGTTTTTTAAAAACCCTATATAAAAGGTGGAGGGTTGGAATTGGAATGTGGAATGTAATATAGAGTTTTGGAATTTGGAATGTGGAGTTGGAATATGGTTAACCTGTTTCCCTAAGCTGGATTCGAACCTGAGACCTTTTGACTAGAGACCTGGGCTTCAACCACTAAGCCACCCAATCTGTAGGGTTAGGGTAAGGGTTAGGGTTAGGCTAGGATAAGGGGTTTTAACCAGAGGGGGTTTTAACCAGATCGCCGAACGTCGATCGTCAAATAACTGTCCTTGAAAAGGTAAAGTTGACATTAAAGGTGCCTACTAGACTAATTTTGGGATGGCTTCCTATGGTCCTACCCCCGAGGCTCTACGAGCTTTCATTCTTTGAGTTATGAGTGTTTTTATGTTTAAAAGTTCTTATCTCCTGAACGGAAGGTCGTAGAGACTCGGGGACAACTCCAGTGTGTTCAGCGTACCCGAATTATGTCTGACAGAAGTTGGTTTCAAGTCTGTAGGACGTACCGTTCTGGAGTTATAAGTGAAAACGTTCGCCCAATAGGAATGAATGAGCGTCATTGAAAATTTCTCTAAGTGCTGAGTCCAAAAAAAAAAAGGTCCCCCAAAAAGTGTCCAGGAGCACGTTTCATGTCGTTTGGTAATGGTCTGTGGTGAAGTTTTTAAAAACCCTATATAAAAGGTGGAGGAGTTGGAATTGGAATGTGAAATGTAATATAGAGTTTTGGAATTGGAATGTGGAGTTGGAATATGGTTAACCTGTTTCCCTAAGCTGGATTCGAACCTGAGACCTTTTGACTACGAGACCTGGGCTTCAACCACTAAGCCACCCAATCTGTATGGTTAGGGTAAGGGTTAGGGTTTTAGGCTTAGGATAAGGGGGTTTTAACCAGGGGGGTTTTAACCAGGATCGCCGGAACGTCGATCGTCAAATAACTGTCCTTGAAAAGGTAAAGTTGACATTTAAAAGGTGCCTACTAAGACTAATTTTTGGGATGGGCTTTCCTATGGTCCTACCCCCGAGCTCTACGAGCTTTCGTTCTTTGAGTTTATGAGTGTTTTTATGTTTAAAAGTTCTGTATCTCCTGAAGGGAAGGTCGTAGAGACTCGGGGACAACTCCAGTGTGTTCAGCGTACCCAAATTATGTCTGACAGAAGTTGGTTTCAAGTCTGAAAGACGTACCGTTCTGGAGTTATAAGTGAAAACGTTCGCCCAATAGGAATGAATGAGCGTCATTGAAAATTTCTCTAAGTGCTGAGTCCAAAAAAAAAAAGTTCCCCCAAAAAGTGTCCAGGACCCACGTTTCATGTCGTTTGGTAATGGTCTGTGGAAGTTTTTTAAAAACCCTAATAAAAGGTGGAGGGAGTTGGAATTGGAATGTGGAATTATAGAGTTTTGGAATGTGGAATGTGGAGTTGGAATATGGTTAACCTGTTTCCCTAAGCTGGATTCGAACCTGAGACCTTTTGACTACGAGACCTGGGCTTCAACCACTAAGCCACCCAATCTGTAGGTTAGGGTAAGGGTTAGGGTTAGGCTTAGGATAAGGGGGTTTTAAACCAGGAGGGGGTTTTAACCAGGATCGCCGAACGTCGATCGTCAAATAACTGTCCTTGAAAAGGTAAAGTTGACATTTAAAGTGCCTACTAGACTAATTTTGGGATGGGCTGTTTCCTATGGTCCTACCCCCGAGGCTCTACGAGCTTTCATTCTTTGAGTTATGAGTGTTTTTATGTTTAAAAAGTTCTCTATCTCCTGAACGGAAGGTCGTAGAGACTCGGGACAACTCCAGTGTGTTCAGCGTACCCGAATTATGTCTGACAGAAGTTGTTTCAAGTCTGTAGGACGTACCGTTCTGGAGTTATAAGTGAAAACTTCGCCCAATAGGAATGAATGAGCGCATTGAAAATTTCTCTAAGTGCTGAGTCCAAAAAAAAAAAGGTCCCCCAAAAAGTGTCCAGGAGCACGTTTCATGTCGTTTGGTAATGGTCTGTGGTGAAGTTTTTTAAAAACCCTAATAAAAGGTGAGGGAGTTGGGAATGGAAAATGTAATATAGAGTTTTGGAATTGGAATGTGAGTTGGAATATGGTTAACCTGTTTCCCTAAAGCTGATTCGAACCTGAGACCTTTGACTACGAGACCTGGCTTCAACCACTAAAGCCACCCAATCTGTAGGGTTAGGTAAGGGTTAGGTTAGCTTAGGATAAGGGGTTTTAACCAGGAGGGGTTTAACCAGGATCGCCGAACGACGATCGTCAAATAACTGTCCTTGAAAAGGTAAAGTTGACATTTAAAGGTCCTACTAGACTAATTTTGGGATGGGCTTTCCTATGGTCCCTACCCCCGAGGCTCTACGAGCTTTCGTTCTTTGAGTTATGAGTGTTTTTATTGTTTAAAAGTTCTGTATCTCACTGAACGGAAGGTCGTAGAGACTCGGGACAACTCCAGTGTGTTCAGCAACCCAAATTATGTCAGACAGAAGTTGTTTCAAGTCTGTAGGACGTACCGTTCTGGAGTTATAAGTGAAAACGTTCGCCCAATAGGAATGAATGAGCGTCATTGAAAATTTCTCTAAGTGCTGAGTCCAAAAAAAAAAAGTCCCCCAAAAAGTGTCCAGGAGCACGTTTCATGTCGTTTGGTAATGGTCTGTGGTGAAGTTTTTTAAAAACCCTAATAAAAGGGGGAGGGAGTTGAATTGGAATGTAATATAGAGTTTTGGAATGGGGAAATTGGGGAGTTGGAATTGGTTAACCTGTTTTCCCTAAGCTGGATTCGAACCTGAGACCTTTTGACTACGAACCGGGGCTTCAACCACTAAGCCACCCAATCTGTAGGGTTAGGTAAGGGTTAGGTTAGGCTTAGGATAAGGGTTTTAACCAGGAGGGGTTTTAACCAGGATCCCCGGGAAAACTCGATCGTCAAATAACTGTCCTTGAAAAGGTAAAGTTGACTTTTAAAAGGGCCTACTAGACTAATTTTGGGATGGGCTTTCCTATGGTCCTACCCCCGAGGCTCACGAGCTTTCGTTTTTTGAGTTATAGTGTTTTTTTTTTAAAAGTTTCTTCTCCTGAACGGAAGGTCGTAAGACCGGGGACAACTCCATTTGTTCAGCGACCCAAATTATGCGACAAAATTTTGTTTTAAAGTCTGGGACGTACCGCTGGAGTTATAAGTGAAAACGTTCGCCCAATGGGAAGAAGACTCTTTGGGAAAATTTCTCAAGTGCTGATCCAAAAAAAAAAAGGGTCCCCCAAAAAGTGTCCAGGAGCACGTTTCATTCGTTTGTAATGGTCTGGGTGAATTTTTTTTAAAAACCCTAATAAAAGGTGGGGGGGAGTTGGAATTGGAAGGGAAATGAAATTTTAAATTTTTTTGGGAAATTTTGGGAATGTGGATTGGAATAGGGTTTAACCTTTTCCCAAAGCTGGTTTCGAACCTGAGACCTTTTACTAGAGACCGGGGCTTAAACCACTAACCCCCCAACTGTGGGGTTAGGGTAAGGGGTTGGGGTTTTTGGTTTTAGGAAAAGGGGGGTTTAACCGGGGGGGGGTTTTTAACCGGATCCCCGGGAAAGCATCGCAAATAACCCCCCTTAAAAAGGTAAAGTTGACATTTAAAGGTGCCTACTAGACAATTTTGGGGGATGGCTTTCCTATGGTCCTACCCCCGAGGCTCACGAGTTTTCTTCTTTGAGTTATGTTTTTTTTTATTTTTAAAAAAAGTTCTTATCTCCTGAACGGAAGTGAGAGACTCGGGACAACTCCAGGTGTTTCACGTACCCAATTTAGTCGACGAATTTGGTTTCAAGTCTGAAAGGACGTACCTTCGGGATTTATAAGTGAAAACGTTCGCCCAATGGGAAGAATGAGCGTCATTGAAAATTTCTCTAAGTGCTGAGTCCAAAAAAAAAAAGTTCCCCCAAAAAGTGTCCAGGAGCACGTTTCATGTCGTTTGGTAATGGTCTGTGGTGAAGTTTTTTAAAAACCCTATATAAAAGGTGGAGGGAGTTGGAATTGGAATGTGGAAATGTAATTTAGAGTTTTGGAATGTGGAATGTGGAGTTGGAATATGGTTAACCTGTTTCCCTAAGCTGGATTCGAACCTGAGACCTTTTGACTACGAGACCTGGGCTTCAACCACTAAGCCACCCAATCGAAAGGGTTAGGGTAAGGGTTAGGGTTAGGCTTAGGAAAGGGGGTTTTTAACCAGGAGGGGGTTTTAACCGGGAAACGCCGGAACGTCGATCGTCAAATAACTGCCTTGAAAAGGTAAAGTTGACATTTAAAGGTGCCTACTAGACTAATTTTGGGGAAAGGGGCTTTCCTATGGTCCCTACCCCCGAGGCTCTACGAGCTTTCTTCTTGATTTTATGAGTTTTTTTTTAAAAAATTCTTACCCTCCTGAAGGGAAAGGGTCGTAGAGACTCGGGGACAACTCCAGTGTGTTCAGCGTACCCGAATTAGTCTGACGAATTGTTTCAAGTCTGTAGGACTTACCGTTTTGGAAATTTTAAAAGTGAAAACGTTCGCCCAAATGGGAAAAAATGAATGACGCATTGAAAATTTCTCTAAGTGCGAGTCCAAAAAAAAAAAAGGTCCCCCCCAAAAAGTTCCAGAGCACGTTTCTGTCTTTTGGGGTAAGGGTCTGTGGGAAGTTTTTTTAAAAACCCTAAAAAAGGTGGAGGGATTTGGGAATTTGAATTAATATAGATTTTTTGGAATGGGTTTTAGGGAATATGGTTAACCTGTTTCCCTAACTGGTTTTCGAACCTGAAACCTTTTGACTACAAACCCTTTGCTTCAAACCACTAAGCCACCCAATCTTAGGTTGGGGTTTGGGGGGTTAGGTTTGGGGCTTAGGAAAAGGGGGTTTTAAAACCGGGAGGGTTTTTTTAAACAGGATCGCCGAACGTCGATCGTCAAATAACTGTCCTGAAAAGGTAAAGTGACATTTAAAGGTCCTACTAGACAATTTTTTGGGAAAGGGCTTTCCCTATGGCCCCCCCCCTTTTACCCCCGAGCCCCTACACTTCTTCTTTGAGTTATGATGTTTTTATGTTTAAAAGTCCTTCCTCCTGAACAAGGTCGTAGAGACTCGGGCCCAACCCAGTTTTGTTCACGACCCGATTATGTCTGACGAAGTTGTTTCAATCTGTAACGTAACCGTTCGGGGAGTTATAGGGGAAAACGTCGCCCAATAGAATAAATTTGAGCTCATTAAAAATTTCTCTAATTTCTGAGCCCAAAAAAAAAAAAGGCCCCCCAAAAAGTGTCCAGGAGCACGTTTCCATGCCCGGTTTTGGAAATTTGCTGGTGAAGTTTTTTAAAAACCCTAATAAAAAGGGAGGGAGTTGAATTTGGAATGTGGAAATGTAATTAGATTTTTTGGAAATTTTGGGAATTGGAGTTGGAATATGGTTAACCCTTTTTTCCCTAAGCTGGATTCGACCTGAGACCTTTTGACACGAGACCGGGCTTCAAAAACTAACCACCCAATCTGTGGGGTTGGTAAGGTTAGGGTTAGGCTTAGATAAGGGGGTTTTGGGAACTGCCCGGCCCGAGCGTATACCTGTCGCCACCTTCTGTTTTTTGGGAAAACAATTAAAATTTTTTCAAAAGGTAGAGAAAAAAAAAATTTTTCCCTTATTTCTTACTTTATTCTCCGCAGTTCTTGCATTATTGATTTAGTGGGGCAAAAAGGGTGGCTGGGTTTTCAAAACAAAACAATTTTCCCCCCGGGGTTTTCTCAATTTGTTTTGCTAGCTGCCTCGCAAAAATTTGGACCCCCCGTTTTGTTGTGGTGTGTGTGTGTGTGTGTGTGTGTGTGTGGTGTGTGTGGGGTGTGGTGTGTGGGAAAGTCTCTTTTGGCGGGGCTAAAGGGAAGAGACAGAATTTTACGAGAGAGAAGAAGAGGGGAGAGAAATTTGTAGTGGGCCCCCCTATACAGCTTTTAAAAAAACGGGTTTTAATTTTTTTTAAAAAATTTTCAAATGAACTCTGTTTTTAAAAATGTAAGCTAGTTTAAAATTTTTTGCTTCTTGACATTACAGGGACTGATTTTTCATTGATAGCACTACTTTTGTTTGAAAAAAATAGAAATTTAAGGTTTAAATTCTGTGTAAAATATTTCCATTTAAAATTTTACAAATAAAGAAGGGAAATTTGTTTTTGCATCGACTTTTTTTAACACTTTTTGTTTGCAAATACAATTTGTAAGTTTGAAATTTTTTTTATGAAAAAATGAGACTGTTTTCTGTGAATCAGGGTCCGGGGAAAAGGGGAAAAAACCCCCGAAAAAGAGGTCCCTTGCCCCAACTCCACCACACCCCCAAACGCACCCGCGGTTTTGGGAAGACTTAAAAACACCAGAAAAACCGCCCCCTTTCCTGCTCCAGGTATTCCCCCCCGCACACCCCCCCCGGCCCCCAGCGGGCAAAAAACGCACTTCTACCCCACCAATTGACTCTTCAAATTTTTTTTTCACTGCACAAAACTGTACACAACATCTGTAAAGCAACACAAAAAAAACAGGCTGCCAAAAAAAAATGCCAGGGGTAAAAAGTTTAAATGGATTTGATTTACTTTGAGGTTTTACAAGTACTTTGGACTCCTTTTTTACAGGGCCCGGTTAACTACACCACTTTGCTGATTACTGGGGCAGAACCACAGTTTAACCTGCCATTTGCCGCAACAGCCCGGGAGTGGGGAACCAATTTGTGTCATCCCCTTTGGAATTTCCCAAAATTTAGGATCCATTTGATTTTAGCCCATTTTTTTTTTGCATTTTCCCAATTTTTTTTTTTGGAAAATTACAGTGCTTTATAGAACAAATGTTTTGTAAAGGGGGATAATCCCTTTTCGCTCAGCGGGGAAAAGCCCTTTTTGTTTTCATGCCTGTTCCTTTTCTTGGCTCTTTTTGTTGCCCCTTCGTTCCCCTTACCATTTTTTCCCCGGTGGAGACAGACGGTGGGGATCAAGTTTTTTCCCTCTGGCACAACGAAGTTCCCTGCATCCAAAAAAAATTCAAATTTTTTTTTAGTTTTAAGAAATGTTAACATTATCAATTATTGTTTCCTTCATAAATTTTTTTGTTTTAGTTTGTACAATTTAAAACTATTGCATAAATGTCCATCTTTGGGGAAAAGGGAAATTTATTCAACTGTCACTCCAGAAACATTTCCAATATTTTTTCCCCAAAAAAGGGGACTTTTTTCCTCAGTGGAGAAAAAAGGGTGAAGCCTACTGAGGAAAAAGTCTATTTGTCTTTTGGGGCGTTAAGAAATTTTTTTGGGGTTTGGGAATAAAAAATTTTTTTCAGACAAATTTCAAAATTTCTTTTAAAAATCGGATTTTAAAATTTTTCAACTTTTTAATTTTCAAAATATTTTTTTTTTACTTGGGCCAAAAGGGAAAAATTAAACCCTTTCCCCTCTAAGCGGGGAGGGGTTCTGAAAAATTTTGATATAAAAACACCGGGGTAAAAATTTTATCTACTTGCCCCCCTAAAATAAAAATTTTATAAAAAATGTAAAATGGAAAAAATGCCCTTAAAATCTCAACCCCAAAAAAAATTGTTTGGACAAAAATATAAATTTTTAAGCCCTTTTTAAAATTTGCCCCCCCCAAACCCTTTTTTAAGGGAAAAGGGATTCTAGTACATTTTAAAAAGCTAATTTTGGAGAAAGCAATTTCAAGAGTCAAAAAAATTTAATCAGATGAATAAAGGTATTTTTTTCCAAAAAATTTTTTTAAAAATTTTTTCAAAAATCGGACTTAAAATTTTTCAACTTTTTATTCAAAAAATTTTTTTTTTTAAATTGGGCCCTGGGGAAAAATTTAAAACCCTTTCCCACTGAAGCTGAGGTTTTCTGAACATTTTGATATGAATCACCTGGGTATTATTTATCTACTTGCCCTCTAAAATGGTAATTTATAAAAGCATGTAAAATCGAAACCAAAAAACCAAAAAACGTTTGGACAAAAAGATCATTTTATCATGTTTTTTGCTCTTCCCAAACCCCCCTTTTTAGGGAAAAAATTTCCCAAAGTACATTTTAGAAGCAAAGGTTTTTGGAGAAGCAATTTCAAGAGCCAAAATAATTTAAAAATCAATGAATAAAGGTATTTTTTTCACAAAAATTTTCAAAAATTTTTTCAAAAATCGGATTTAAAAAAATTTCAACATTTTTTGTCAAAATATTTTTTTTTTACATTGGACTAGGGCAAAAATGAACCTTCCACACTGGGGAGCTGAGATTTTCTAAAACATTTTGATAGAATCACCGGGGTATTATTTTTTCTGCCTCCCCTCTAAAATGGAAATTTTTATAAAAGCATTAAAATCGAGAAAATCCCCTTTGGGGTTTAAAGGGGGTTTAAACCCCAGGGGGGGTTTTTTTAAACCGGGATCCCCCGGGAACTCGATCGTAAAATAACTTTTCCTTGAAAAGGTAAAGTTGACTTTTAAAAAGGTGCCTACAAGACAATTTTTTGGGAGGGGGTTTTTCCCCTATGGCCTACCCCCGAGGTTTCAAACGAGTTTTAAATTCTTTATTTAATGAGTGTTTTTAATTAAAATTTCGTATCTCCGGGGGGGGGGGGGGGGGGGGGGGGGGGAAAAGGGAAAGGGTCGAAGAGACTCGGGGACAACTCCAGTGTTTTCACGAAAACCCCCAAATTATTCAGACAGAAGTTTTTTCAATCTTGGGAACTTCCCGTTCGGGAGTTAAATGAAAAACTTTTTCGCCCAAAATGGGAATGAAAAACGTTTTTTTGAAAATGTCTCAAAGTGGACCCAAAAAAAAAAAAAGGCCCCCAAAAAGTGTCCAGGAGCACGTTTCATGTCCGTTTGAAAATGGTCTGTGGTGAAGTTTTTTAAAAACCCAAAAAAAGGTGGAGGGAGTTGGAATTTGGAAGTAAATGAATATAGATTTTGAATGTGGAATGTGGAGTTGGGAAATAGGTTAAACCTGTTTCCCTAAGCTGGATCGAACCTGACCTTTGACTACTGAGACCTGGGCTTCAACCACTAAGCCACCCAATCTGTAGGTTAGGGTAAGGGTTAGGGTTAGGCTTAGGATAAGGGGGTTTTAACCAGGAGGGGGTTTTAACCAGGATCGCCGGAACGTCGATCGTCAAATAACGTCCTTGAAAAGGTAAAGTTGACATTTAAAAGGTGCCTTACCCCCCGGGCTCTACGACTTTCTTCTTTGAGTTATGATTTGTTTTTAATGTTTAAAAGATTCTTATCTCCTGAAGGGAAAAGGTCGTGGGAGACTCGTGGACAACTCCAGTGTGTTCAGCGTACCCGAATTATTTCGACGGAAGTTGGTTTCAAGTCTGTAGGCGTACCTTTTCTGGAGTTATAAGTAAAACGTTCGCCCCAATAGGAATGAATGAGCGTCATTGAAAATTTCTCTAAGTGCTGAGTCCAAAAAAAAAAAGGTTCCCCCAAAAAGTGCCAGGAGCACGTTTCATGTCGTTTGGTAATGGTCTGTGGTGAAGTTTTTTAAAAACCCTATATAAAAGGTGGAGGATTGGAATTGGAATGTGGAAATGTAATAAAATTTTTGGGTTGGAATTGGAGTTGGAATAGGGTTTAAAACCTGTTCCCCTAAGCTGGATTCAAACCCTTTAGACCTTTTGACTACGAGACCTGGGGTTAAACCCACTAAGCCACCCAATCTTAGGGTTAGGGTAAGGGTTAGGGTTAGGCTTAGGATAAGGGGGTTTAACCAGGAGGGGGTTTTAACCAGGATCGCCGGAAACGTCGATCGTCAAATAACTGTCCTTGAAAAGGTAAAAGTTGACATTTAAAGGTGCCTACTAGACTAATTTTTGGGATGGGCTTTCCTTTGTCCTACCCCCGAGGCTCTCCCGAGCTTTCGTCTTTGAGTTATGATGTTTTTATTTTAAAAAGTTCTTATCTCCTGAACGAAGGTCTAGAGACTCGGGACAACCCAGTGTGTTCAGCGTACCCAATTATGTCTGACGAAGTTTGGTTTCAAGTCTGTAGGACGTACCGTTCTGGAGTTATAAGTGAAAACGTTCGCCCAATAGAATGAATAGCGTCATTGAAAATTTCTCTAAGTGCTGAGTCCAAAAAAAAAAAGTTCCCCCAAAAAGTGTCCAGGAGCACGTTTCATGTCGTTTGGTAATGGTCTGTGGTGAAGTTTTTTAAAAACCCTATATAAAAGGTGGAGGAGTTGGAATTGGGAATGTGGAAATGTAATATAGAGTTTTGGAATGTGGAATGTGGAGTTGGAATATGTTAACCTGTTTCCCTAAAGCTGGATTCGAACCTGAGACCTTTTGACTACGAGACCTGGGCTTCAACCACTAAGCCACCCAATCTGTAGGGTTAGGGTAAGGTTAGGGTTAGGCTTAGGATAAGGTGGGTTTTAACCAGGAGGGGTTTTAACCAGGATCGCCGGAACGTCGATCGTCAAATAACTGTCCTTGAAAAGGTAAAGTTGACATTTAAAGGTGCCTACTAGACTAATTTTGGGATGGGCTTTCCTATGGTCCCTACCCCCGAGGCTCTACGAGCTTTCGTTCTTTGAGTTATGAGTGTTTTATTATTAAAAGTTCTGTATCTCCTGAACGGAAGGTCGTAGAGACTCGGGACAACTCCAGTGTGTTCAGCGTACCCAATTATGTCTGACAGGAAGTTGGTTTCAAGTCTGTAGGACGTACCGTTCTGGAGTTATAAGTGAAAACGTTCGCACCAATAGGAATGAATGAGCGTCATTGAAAATTTCTCTAAGTGCTGAGTCCAAAAAAAAAAAAGTTCCCCCCAAAAAGTGTCCAGGAGCACGTTTCATGTCGTTTGGTAATGGTCTGTGGTGAAGTTTTTTAAAAACCCTAATATAAAAGGTGGAGGGAGTTGAATTGGAATGTGGAAATGTAATATAGAGTTTTGGAATGTGGAATGTGGATTGGAATATGGTTAACCTGTTTCCCTAAGCTGGATTCGAACCTGAGACCTTTTGACTACGAGACCAGGCTTCAACCACTAAAGCCACCCAATCTGTAGGTTAGGGTAAGGGTTAGGTTAGGCTTAGGATAAGGGGGGTTTTAACCAGGAGTGGGGTTTTAACCAGGATCGCCGGAACGTCGATCGTCAAATAACTGTCCTTGAAAATGGTAAAGTTGACATTTAAAGGTGCCTACTAGACTAATTTTGGGATGGGCTTTCCTATGTCCTACCCCCGAGGCCTACGAGCTTTCTTCTTTGAGTTATGAGTGTCTTTTAATGTTTAAAAGTTCTGTATCTCCTGAACGGAAGGTCGTAGAGACTCGGGGACAACTCCAGTGTGTTCAGCTTTTACCGAATTAAGTCTGACAAGAGTTGGTTTTCAAGTCTGTAGGACGTACCGTTCTGGAGTTATAAGTGAAAAACGTTCGCACCAATGGGAAATGAATGAGCGTCTTTTGAAAATTCTCTAATGCTGAGTCCAAAAAAAAAAAAGTTCCCCCAAAAAGTGTCAGGAGCACGTTTCATGTCTTTTTGGTAATGGTCTGTGGGGAAGTTTTTTAAAAAAACCCTATATAAAAGGTGGAGTAAAGGGGAATTGGAATTTTAAAATGAAATTTGATTTTTGGAATGTAGAGTTGGAATATGGTTAACCTGTTCCCCTAAGCTGGATTCGAACCTGAGACCTTTTGACTACGAGACCTGGCTTCAACCCACTAAGCCACCCAATCTGTAGGGTTGGGGGGGTTAGGAAGGCTTGGGATAAGGGGGTTTTAACCGGGAGGGGTTTTAAAAACCCAGATCGCCGGAACGCGACGTCAAATAACTTCCTTGAAAAGGAAAAAATTGACTTTTAAAGGTCCTACTAAAACAAATTTTTTGGGAGGCTTTCCATGGCCACCCCCGAGGCCTACGAGTTTCCTTCCTTTGAGTAATATGTTTTTAATGTTAAAAGTTTTTGTACCCTGAACAAAGGGTCGTAAACTCGGGGACAACCCATGGGGTTCAGCACCCAATTAGCGCGGAAGTTGGTTTCAAGTCTGTAACGTCCTTCATTTATAATTGAAAACGTTCGCCCAAAGAATGAATATTTTCATTGAAAACCCTCAAGGCTGACCAAAAAAAAAAAGCCCCCAAAAAGTGTCGGGAGCCTTTTTCAGTCGTTTGGAAAATGGTCTGGGGTAAGTTTTTTTAAAAACCCATATAAAAAGGGGGGGGAGGGGGAAATTTGGAATTAAAAAAGGTTTTTTTGGGAATGGGGGTTGGAAAAATTTTTTCCCTTTTTTCCCCAAAACGATTCGAACCTGACCTTTTGACAAACAAACCCCTTTTAAACCACTGCCCCAACTTAGGTTGGGGGAAAATTGGGGTTAGGCTTGGGAAAGGGGGGTTTTTAACCGGGGGGGGTTTTTCCGGATCCCGGAACGTCATCGAAATAACGTCCTTAAAAAGGAAATTTGACATTAAAGGTGCCATAGAAAAATTTTGGGGAGGGCTTTCCAGGGCCCACCCCCGGGGCCTACGAGCTTTCTTTTTGAGTTATGAGTGTTTTTTTTTTTAAAAGTTTTTTATCTCCTAACAATCGAAAAGGAGGGGGACAACTCCAGTTGTTCGCGTACCCAAATTATGTCAACGGGAATTTGGTTTAAGTTTAGGCTACCGTTCGGAGTTAAAAGTAAAACTTCCCCCAATGGGAAAAACCGTCATTGAAAATTCTCAATGCTGAGCCCAAAAAAAAAAAAGCCCCCCCAAAAATTCCGGGACAGTTTCAGTCGTTTGGGTAAGGGTCGTGGTGAAGTTTTTTAAAAACCCTATATAAAAGGGGGGGGAAAGGGGTTTGGGAAAATAATATAGATTTTGGGAAAAGGGGAGGGGGGAAAAATTTT
>JAOPFK010000086.1:0-207314 GCA_026122265.1 Ammodytes dubius | reverse complement strand
GCTGCTGAAAGAAACAGTGGGTGAATTATATTACAAACAAACTCTCTGCATGGTGTCTGTCAATCTAATAACTGTGACAGATAGATTTTGTGATAAGGGAAGCATGACACTCATTGTCACCTTAAGGCAGGTGAGGAGAAGAGACAAACATCCTCATTACAGAAAAAAAGGAAATGGAAGACACAGCACACACAATTAGTTTTTTTATAATAATCTTTTACTCAAGTGTTTCTTTAGCCGGGATTATCATTCAGTGCAGAAGGAGGGTTGAAGTAGAGCCCCACAGTGTTACTGTGAAACATTTCTAGGCAGAACAACAAGTTGTTGAGAGCAAGAGCTGTATATATACAGACACTGGCACAATGGTGAGCAATACAACATATGGTAACACTTTACAATAAGGTACACAAAATTGTAGTAGCTACTACATACCTACTACATACATTTTTTTTGTGTTACCTACTACATAGGTTTTTTTTTGTGCTACCTAACACATAGGTTTTTTTTGTGTTACCTACTACATAGGGTTTTTCTTGTGCTACCTAACACATAGGTAGCACAAAAAAAGAAAAAACCTATGTGTTAGGTAGCACAAAAATAAAAACCTAACACATAGGTTTTTTTTTGTGTTACCTACTACTTAGGGTTTTTTTTTGTGCTACCTAACATACAGTATCTCACAAAAGTGAGTACACCCCTCACATTTCTTCAAATATTTCATTATATCTTTTCATGGGACAACACTGAATAAATGACACTTTGATACAATGTAAAGTAGCGTGTGTACAGCTTATATAACAGTGTAAATTTACTGTCCCCTCAAAATAACTCGACACACAGCCATTAATGTCTAAACTGCCGGTTACAAAAGTGAGTACACCCCTGAGTTAAAATGTCCAAATTGGGCCCAAAGTGTCAATATTTTGTGTGGCCACCATTATTTTCCAGCACTACCTTAACCCTCATGGGCATGGAGTTCACCAGAGCTTCACAGGTTGCCACTGGAATCCTCTTCCACTCATTCATGACAACATCACAGAGCTGGTGGATACTGGAGACCTTGCGCTCCTCCATCTCCTGTTTTAAGAAGCCCCAAAGATGCTCAATAGGGTTAGGTCTGGGGACATGCTTGGCCAGTCCATAACCTTTACCCTGAGCTTCTTTAGCAAGCCACTGGTCGTTAGGAGGATTGTTTGGGGTCGTTATCATGTTGCAGTACTGCCCTGCGGCCCAGTTTCCAAAGGGAGGGGATCATGCTCTGCTTCAGTATGGCACAGTACATGTTGGTATTCAATGAACTGTAGCTCCCCAGTGCTGGCAGCACTCATGCAGCCCCAGACCATGACACTCCAACCACCATGCTTGACTATAGGCAATACACACTTGTCTTTGTACTCCTCACCTGGTTGCCGCTCCACACTCTTAACACCATCTGAACCAAATAAATGTATTTTGGTCTCATCAGACCACAGGACATGGTTGCAGTGATCCATGTCCGTAGTCTGCTTGTCTTCAGCAAACTTTTTGTGGGGTTTCTTGTGCATCATCTTTAGAATAGGTTTCCTTCTGGGATGACAGCCATGCAGACCAGTATGATGCAGAGTGCGGCGTATGGTCTGAGCACTGACATGTTGACCCCACACCCCTTCAAGCCCTGCAGCAATGCTGGCAGCACTCATACGTCAATTTTCCAAAGCCAACCTCTTGGTATGATGCTGAAAACGTGCACTCAACCTTCTTAAACTGGGCTGCAGGGCAGTATTGCACAAAAAAAAAAAAAAACCTATGTGTTAGGTTTTTTTTTGTGCTACCTAACACAGGTTTTTTTTTGTGCTACCTATGTGTTAGGTAGCACAAAAAAAACCCTATGTAGTAGCTACTACAATTTTGTGTACCTTATTGTAAAGTGTTAACCAACATATTGCATTTTTACTGATACTCGATACCTTTAAAAAGCAAAAATAAGAACGCTTAGCTCTTTGTTTTTTATTTGATTATCCTGAAGACAGACTTACAGCCCAGCCAGGATCTGGATTTCTACACTTCACACTTTCCAGAGGTGTATGTCTTAATTTTTTTTCCTAAGGGCTCCAATGTCGGTGGATGGTTGTGCTCACAGTTTGGCCTTAAGCAGGAGACAGGAGCTTGTGTCCTGCAAATAACGTGTCCCTCCTGTGTTAAAGTGGCTACGAGTAACTTTGGTTGGCGGCCCCTTTGGACAAAAGCGGTAGTATTTTTACGACGCCCGCTGTCGTAAAGCTGTTTTCTAGCGCATGCCAGCCGTGCGAGTGTGAAATGATTAGGAGGCAGTATAGTGCATGTCCGTTTGTTGAAAGTGTGAGGGCACGGACTCTTTTCGGCTCCGTGGGAGTGGTTAGTGACACTTCATCAACTAATGCCAGTCAGTGCCACACACACCTGATTGCAATGAGTTGATGCAGTGTCACTAACCACTCTCACGGAGCTGAAAGATTCTGTGTCCTCACAGAAAGCGAATGAACGTGAGACGGCAGTTAGTATGGATCACGATGAGGTAATGTGTTTATGTTGTTGTAAATAATGTCTATTTCAGATGAATAATGGTCATCTGTGGATGATGAAGCAAAGTAAACTTTGTTTTAGTACCGCTCATTCATTTAGGAGTAAACACTGCAGAACTAGTTCACTCCTGTGAAATTGTGTACACGTTGCTTGGCAACACCCTCCTCCCGCCCATCTATCACTCTCCCTTTAAGCTTTTCTTCTTTGATGGTTCAGCCCCGTCATCAGTCATTATGACGACAAATAACTGTCTCAAAGAAGGCTCCCGCCCCCCCGCGCTACACTGAAATCTGCAACCAATACGAATATGTGACCATTGAGCCTGCACACGCAAGCCGAAAATTGGACTGGGTGTGCGACCAGACCAAATGCAAGAATAAAAACTATAAAAATGGCTTCCTTTGCACTGGTGGTCTTGTTTGCTGTTAAAGGTAATTTATGAGTATCAGAAGAAAAATGAGGCTTTTTTAAAGATATTTAAAAGTGACTCATAGCCGCTTTAAAGGAATGACTCTACACATTTCAATTTTAGTCACTGATTAAGGACAATACTGAATTTGTACAAAACAAACATTCCCCTATATATACAGTAGAACTCAACCATGTATATAAGGGTACATTAGTGAACTGTTTGTAAATGCTTACCTAATGCTAATAATCATTAACTATGTATTTACTAACTGATAATAACTGCTTAATTAATGATTAATAAACATTAGCTTGGCATAAACTAACCATTATGCCTAATTAATTCTTAACTAAGCATTATTTAACCAAGCATATGTTATACTTGACATTGGCTTTGATCATTCTGCATGTAGCTGGTTTAGGGATTATCTCTCTGATAGACAGCAGTCAGTTAAACTCGGAAGATACCAATCTGAGTTTTTAACTGTTACAAATGGTGTCCCACAAGGCTCAATTTTAGGTCCAGTTCTTTTCACAATTTATATAAATAACATTGTTTCATCGCTAAAAAACTGTCACGCCCATCTATACGCTGACGACACAGTACTGTATTGCATTTCCGATTCGGTGAACCTACAAAGCTCTTTTAACACCCTGCAGGACTGTCTAGTGGACCTCAGGCTGGTTCTAAATACAGACAAAACCAAATATATGTGTTTCTCCAGAGCAAGAACTACAAATTTGAATGATTTTAATATTTTTTACAAATAATGGATTTTTAATTGAAAGAGTCACAGAGTACAAATATCTTGGCATCTGGTTAGATGATGAACTCACTTTTAATTTTCATATAAAAAATCTTGTTCGTCGACTACGACAAAAAATTGGCTATTTTTATAGGAACAAAACCAGCTTCCCTTTATTTAGTAGGAAAAGGATTATTGAGACAGTTTTCATGTCTGTCCTTGATTACGGTGATGTGGTTTACCGGCATGCATCACATTCATGTCTTAAACTCCTGGACTCTGTTTTTCACTCTGCTTTAAGGTTCATCACAGGAGATGCTTATGACACACACCATTGTCTTTTATATGAAAAGGTTGGGTGGTCCTCCCTTAAAGAGAGACGTGACGCACATTGGCATGTTTTTATTTACAAAGCCTTGACCGGGAAGGTTCGTTATTTAACTGAATTGCTGCAAATCTCAGATGGGCTTTATCAGACCCGCTCCACTGACATGCTTATGCTTTATGTCCCACAAGCCCGGTCTGAGCTAGGAAAGACAGCTTTTATCTTCAGTGCCCCTGACTCCTGGAACAATTTACAGCAACAAATTAAACTAAATAACTTCATATCCTTTAACCAATTTAAACAAACTATTTTAAATCTGCCAAACTCTACCTGTAACTGTTTTAATTAGGCTATATTGTACTTTCACCCATTTAATTTTAATTGCTACCACTTAATCTCAGGGCTCTCAACTTTTGGAAATTGTTTAGAGTGAGACAGAAGCGGATTCCCCATGCGAGCGTGCGAAGCGCGCGAGCTAAATTTTATTGTGTGTTTATTTATTAATTTAAAGCATAATAATGGTTTTTAACACAAGTTCAGTTCAATATAATTTCTTTGTTTTAGTTCAAATATAGCCTATTGTAGTAATTTTATGATGAAAGTATAACTGGATTAATACCAAATGCCAGACTAGTGAGATGGGTGTAGGCCTAGGGTAGTTCTTCGGGGTAGTTATTTCAGTAAAACTCTTAGTTCAGTTCAGCAAATATGGATACTGGATATTACTGATGCTCGCTGTTGTAGCTTCGAGTGGCAGATTTTGAGGCCTTCAGGATAGGGGTTTTCTGGCTCCCACTTGAAGCACTGTGGCTCCACACCAGCCATTTAGACCATCATAATGGAGGACAATGTTCCTTCTAGGGCTAGTCTGTTTCTGGTGCTGGTGAAGACCAACCATGGAGAAGATTCTTTCGGCGTCCGCATTTGAATGTGGGAGCACTAAAACCAACTTGGCCCCTCAACTAGTAGGTGAAAAATCGAAAAGCATGTGCAAAACAAAAGCATTATTAGCTATGTCTTATGGGCTTCATGAGGGATTCCTTTTTCAGATTGATGCATTTTACTTTAAAACTGTACCAATTTTCTTCCAGGGGGGCATGCCCCCGGACCCCCCAACAAGGTACAGGATATCTCCCACAGTATCCCAAAATCCTGTGGGAAACACTGACTCCCTTAATATGTTTATGCCAGTAAACGTATGTATCTTTGCGGAAAAGTCAATGTAACTGACTGGATAGGGCGGGGGGGCTTTAAGAGTCTGGGCCTATTATCTCATAATCCGTCTATGAACCAACTAGTTTCCACAATCTTTTTTATTTTTGCGGGGAGCATGCACAAGCATTATTCATAGAAAAAAATAAAAAATAAATGTGGGGGGCCCCACACAGGGTCTTGAAACGGGCCCCGAGATCGTTAGGACCGCCCCTGCACGCTTGTCGTGTTGCCTGACGAAACGCTGCCCCTTCTCTCTGCCCGCTCGGCTCTCGCAGAATGCATAAGTGGGCGCAACAAACGCCACGGCCCGTGTGAAACGGCCTTAACTACTGAACTAAGGAAATCAAATTAGTTTTTCCCCAAAAAAACGAATGAGTTTTTCCCCAAAAAACGGGAAAAATTGTGTCCCGGGAGAGATTTTTCTTTCATCGGGACAGCTGGTGAAAAAAGAGAACAATTTCGGGAAAAACGGGACGGGTGGCAACCATAGATAGTATAAATAAGGTGGCAACACTAGGTGATGGTGGTGAAGGCCAGGATTTATCGAAGCTATAGGCTATATGAAAAAAATTGTTTGGCAGAGTTATAATTTGCGTGAGAAATGCAAGGTGTGGCGTGGAGCGTGTGAATTGCCTGAAATGCGTGTGTCTCACTCTCATTGCGTGAGGGTTGAGAACCCTGTAATCTTCACCACTGTGTAAATGTTTCAATTGTTTTTCTCTTCACCTGTTGTTGTGTATTTGATGTATTTGCGTTGAATATTGTTTATATAGCCTATTGTTGTTTTTCCTTTGAATTTGTTTGAACTCGACGTCATTGAAAATGAGGGTCACCCCTCAATTGGTCTCTCGAGGATAAATAAAAGTTAAATAAATAAATAAATACTTAACGAGGCATTAACTAGCATTAATAACTTAGCATTAACAGTTAATTCATGTTTAATAAGCATTAACTTAGCATAACAAACCATTAGTAGCATTAACTAATCATTAAATAACAGTTAATTATTGTTCCCCTATTGTAAAGTGTTGCCCAGTTGAGTTATACACCCTGATAATCCTAAACTTCAGTGGTAAAAGAAGTCATTTTCGGGAGGCGAGTTTTTTTTTTTTTTTTGCTTCTTTGTGCCGTATCCTGTCTTATTGTTTATGCTATTATATAGGCTTTTTAAACACTTAAATATATTTTTGGGATTAATGCTACACAAATTAAATGTATGATATAATTAATAATTGACTACTCACCACTACAATGTGCATCTTCAGTGGAATAGTTGTATACCTTACCTTACCACATCCACACTGGACTTAAACAGAGCCTGAAGTGATCACAAATCAGGTGAGCAGGGGATTTTTGGAAGCAGCCAGTGGAGTGACGGCTGGGTTGTTTTTGTCAGGCAGCTATTCCAGTGGCTGGGCTTTACTGAATAACACTTAGCAATGGGTCCCTTGAGCCACTTTGGCATTTTAGAGCTCATTTTCTGGCTGAGTACAGGCATGGACAAAGGCAAGTCAGGGAATCGTGATGAGGCCAAGCATTGTTGAAGTGTTATACTGGGAGAAAGAAATGGAGTGCCGTGTGGAAGATGGTCAGAATCACAACACCATTAGCCACCAGATGTATGTCTGTTACACTGCTGCCACGCAATCTGCACACCCTTCATGTGGAATAACTGCTTGACTAATGATTTAAAGTATAGACTAAGGCATGAGAGGGAAAAGTTGGAAACGTGTGTATATATTTCAATTGTCATTTTTGTGTCTAAGAACCAGTCTTTGAAGGTAAACTATGCAGAATAGTCTTTACGAAACAAAGTATAGTCACACAAAAATAATCATTCTCACTTCTACCCCACTAGAACTTGTGGTGGTGTGTTTATCTGGCAAGAACTCAACATCAATTCCCCAACATCTCAAAATGTTTCAAACAATTGTGATGTTGAATATGTATTTGAGAAGTATTGTAATAATAGATTGTAATAAGCTATGTTTTAGGAACATTTGAAGTGATTAAGAATACAAAACGATGTTTCCCTGTCAAGAATGCTATGAACAGCACATCACAAAATAATAAAAAGTTTTTAGCTGTATGTAAGCTATATGTTTTACCGTTGCATTGATTCTACCATTGATACTGCGAGACTCTGGTTGCGTTCCGAATCGCATACTTTCTACTATATAGTATGTAGAAAAAAGATGTAGGATGTCCCGATTCTTGTGGCCAGATTTAGGATGGTTAGAAGTACCCGGATGTCCTACTTCATGCGGCCAAGATTGTTAGTGTTGAAAAGTGCATCCTATTTGGGCGACCCACAATCCAGTGCGCACGTGAAGTGACGTAACATCGACGATAAGATAAGATAAGATAAGATAAGATAACCCTTTATTAGTCCCTCAGTGGGGAAATTGCGGGAATACAGCAGCCTTGCATACAATAGAGACACATAGTAAAAGTAATATAATATAAATAAAATACAATAAATACAATAAACAGTAGTAAAACAGTAAGAAAATTTCCAATTAAATATACAGACGGAATAAGAGTATATATACATATAAAAATACTTCAACGTATTTATATTGCACCAGCTGAGTACAGTTAAAGTGTCCACAAGAGTAAAGTAAAGTGACCATGTGTCCAAAAGTGTTGAAGTGGATTACTGAGAGCTCAGTTTGTTGTGCAGCCTGACAGCAGCGGGGAGAAAGGACTTTCGGTACCTCTCCCTCAGACACCGGGGATGAATCAGCCGGTGACTGAAGGAGCTGTGCAGCGCTGCCAGAGTGTCCTGCATTGGGTGGGAGGCGTGGCTTAACATGGACGAGATCTTAGTCATCATCCTCCTGTCCCCCACCACCTCCACGGTATCCAGAGGACGTCCCAGCACGCTGCTGGCCTTCCTCACGAGTTTGTTTAGTCTCCTCCTGTCAGCTGCAGTGATGCTGCTGCACCAGAAGACCACTCCATAAAAGATGGCTGATGCCACCACAGAGTCAAAGAAGGTCTTCAGGAGTGCTCCCTGCACCCCAAAAGACCTCAGTCTCCTCAGCAGAAAGAGTCTGCTCTGACCCTTTTTTATATAGTGCGTGTATGTGGTCGGACCAGTCCAGTTTGCTGTTCAAGTGAACACCCAGGTACTTATAAGATTTGACGATCTCAATGTCCAGTCCCTGGATGCTCACCGGTACCGGAGGAGGGCGTTTACCCCGGCGGAAGTCCACCACCAGCTCCTTGGTTTTACTGGAGTTTATCTGGAGGCGGTTTCGCTGGCACCATCCTAAAAAGTCCTGGTTCAGCTCTCTGTATTCCCCGTCGTCATCGGCGGAAATGAGGCCGACGATTGCAGAGTCGTCAGAGAACTTTTGCAGGTGGCAGTTAGCAGAGTTGTGTTTGAAGTCCGATGTGTATATGGAGAAGAGGAATGGAGCCAGAACGGTTCCTTGTGGGGCTCCCGTGCTGCAGGACACCCGATCTGACTCACACTCCCGTATCCGTACATACTGTGGACGGTTGGTGAGGTAGTCCAGGATCCATGCAGTCAGGTGGTGGTCCACCCCGATCTGCTCCAGCTTGTCCCTCAGAAGTAAAGGCTGGATGGTGTTAAAGGCGCTGGAGAAGTCGTAAAACATGACTCTCACAGTGCTTCCAGCCTTTTCCAGGTGAGAGAGGCATCTCTGCAGCAGGAAGATGACGGCATCATCCACCCCGATGCCAGACTGGTAGGCGAACTGAAGTGGGTCCCGGGATGAGCTCACCAGGGGGCGGAGATGGGCAAGGACCAGCCTCTCCAGGGTCTTCATTAGGTGGGCTGTCAACGCCACCGGCCGGTAGCTGTTGAGGTCCTTGGGCCGCGGGGTCTTTGGTACCGGTACCACGCAGGACGTCTTCCACAGCTCTGGTACTTTCCCCAGCCTCAAGCTCAAGTTGAAGATGAGCTCTGCTATCCCGCACAGCTGGTCTGCGCAGGATTTGAGGAGCCTTGAGCTGATGCCGTCTGGACCCGTGGCCTTCCTCACCTTGATCCTCCTCATTTCCTTCCTCACCTGGTGGAGGGACACTCTGGGGGGTGGGGTGCTGTGAGGTGTTGGAGTGGGGGCGGGTTGCTGGTTGAAGAATGCTGAGTATGAGAGGTGTGAAGGGGAGCCGAGTGCTGTGGAAGGGGGGGAGGTAGAGGGGGGGCAGTAGTCCACAGGGGGTGCAGATGATGGGGGTTGCAGCAGCAGGGAGGTCTGGGTGGGGGGAGGGGTGGATGGCTGGTCAAATCTATTAAAAAATAAATTCAAATCATTCACCCACTTTTGGTCCCCCTCAGGCTGTTGGTTGGGCCCCTTGAACCCAGAAATGGCCTTGAGGCCCTTCCAGACCCCGGCGGTGTTCTTCTGCTGCAGCTGGTCCTCCATCTTCGTCCTGTAGACATCTTTCCCCTCCCTGATCTTCATCCTCAGCTCCCTCTGCACAGTCCTCAGCTCCTCTTTGTTGCCAGATCTAAAAACCCTCTTTTTCTCCTTGAGGAGGGCCTTTATCTCTGGAGAAATCCAGGGTTTGCCGTTTGAGAAGCACCGCACAGTCCTGGTGGGTACGGTGTTTTCCACACAGAAGTTAATATAGTCCGTGATGCAGTCGGTGAGACCGTCGATGTCTTCCCCATGGGCATCACTGAACACTTCCCACACAGTTGTTTCGAAACAGTCCTTCAGAGCCTCCTCAGCTCCATCGGTCCATCGTCTAACTGTGCGGGTCACAGCTGGCTGCTTCTGTGCAAGAGTGGTGTACACAGGCAGGAGGTGCACTAGGTTGTGGTCAGATCGGCCCAGGGGAGGGAGTGGTGTTGATGAATATGCCTCCTTGGTGTTGGCATAAAGAAGATCCAGTGTCTTATTGTCTCTGGTGTGGCATTTGACATACTGGGTGAATGTGGGCAGAGTGGAGGACGGAGGGGCATGATTAAAGTCCCCAGAGAGAAGGAGGAGAGCATTGGGGTGTTGTGTCAGCAGCCTGCTTGTCGCCGAGTGGATGACGTCACAGGCCGCTTCAGCGTCAGCAGAGGGGGGGATATACGCAGCCACCATGATAACATGCGAGAATTCCCTTGGCAGATAGTGTGGCCTCATGCTAACAGCTAACAGCTCAATGTCCTTAGTGCAGGTCTGCTCCTTAATAGTGATGTGCCCAGAATTACACCATCTAACGTTCACAAACACTGCCAGTCCTCCTCCCTTCCTCTTACCGCTCTCCGTTGTCCTGTCCGCCCGTATGATGAGGAACCCGTCCAGCGCAGCATGCGTGTCCGGAGTTAGCTCAGTTAGCCAAGTCTCCGTGAACACCAAGAGACTACACTCCCGGTATTCCCTCTGATGGCGAGTCAGCGCCGCTAGCTCTTCCATCTTGTTAGGGAGAGACCTCACGTTTCCCATGATGATGGAGGGTAGGACGGGTTTGTAGCGTCTTTTCCTGGCGCGACGTTCCGCCCCCGCACGGCTTCCCCGTTTCTTCCTCCTCAGCTCGCGGGGAACATCAGGTCTCTCCTCGGGTAGTAGCACCGCCGTGTCCCGGAATGCTAACAGCTGGTCCCTTGAGTAAACAACTGTACCATGGCTGCGCGCTGTGTCCCCAGACACGGAGGTGAAAATTGAAATTAACAACAGGTAGACCACGACAAACTCGACGTGTCTAGCTGCCATACTGCACCGATTAAGGAAGGTAGCAGAAAAGCGACAAGAAGTAAACAAAAGTAAACAAAAATAACATTATATTGGAAAAAGCTCAGTAGTGAGCAAGAGCTGCTGTAAAGGGCAGCC
The DNA here is from genome assembly GCA_026122265.1 of Ammodytes dubius. NCBI lineage: Eukaryota > Metazoa > Chordata > Actinopteri > Uranoscopiformes > Ammodytidae > Ammodytes > Ammodytes dubius. The sequence continues at coordinate 196,284 of JAOPFK010000086.1, read as the reverse complement.
ACTCGTGCGGCGCCGGAAGTGAAGACGAAGCCTCCATATGAAAACAAACGGGGATGCGACGGATATAAAAGCAAGAGGCAAGATCAAGGCGCAATGTTATGATGAAATAAGAGAGAAAAGTATGTCCCAATAGTATGCCTACTGCATCCTAACTAGATTATTTTTATCGTCAGATGTAGTATGTAGAATAGAAAAAAGAAAGAGTATGCGATTCGGAACGCAACCACTGTTTAGGCAGTTACTTTGTCATGATGGCATTACTGCCACCACACTCTTTACCAGATCGGCGCTTTGATGGACATCCGGGTAGAAACAGAAACATGATTTCCTTTATCAGCTTTAACAAAAAGCATTTAATGATGGCTGTGTAATGATACAGTGCTGTGTGAAAGTTTGTGAACCCCTTGAGCCTTTTGGAATTTTATTTATTTTAACCATTATTAATTCATTTTTATCAATACCAGTATTTTTTATATGAAATAACAGATGTTTGTTTATCAATTCAACATTTTTCTTTTCCAGAAATCAACTGTTAAAACAGATAAAACAAATTATTTGACAAATGTTGTATCTGCAAAAGTTTGTGAACCCTGAGCTGCATTGTTTAAATGGGGCAGGTATACATCAGGTGGGCCAAATTGAGTGATGAAATGGACCAATGTAGTGAGAGATCTTTAGGGAAGAAATTGGGCGGAACTAGATAAAACAAAGATAAAACCAGGTCAGTTTAGGCTCACCAAAGTGAACCCATACAGGTCAGACATGCTAAAAGCGAAAAAAATCTCAGAGGATCTCAGGAATAGAGTTGTGATGTTGCACATTTGTCTGGGGACAGCTATAAATTAATTAGAAAAAGGTTTGAGCTCCATCGGTCCACCGTGAGGCAAATCATCTACAAATGGAGAGCTTTAAGAGTGACTTAACATCTGCTTAGAAGTGGACTTCCTTCAAAAATATCCATAAGCACCACACAAATTATATTAGAAATGATTTTTCAGTTAAAAGCCAACCCAAACATTACATCTAGTGATTTGCAGACCTCTCTTGCAGCATCTGGGACAGATGTGCATGGTTCCACAATAAGAATAAGAATAAGTCAACATGGCTTTCAAGGGAGGGTTGCTGAAGAAGCCTCTGCTCTCAAAAAAGAACAAAAGCGCTTGTCACAACTTTGCCAGAGAGCACCTGGAGATACCTGAAGTCTTATTCTGTGGACAGATTAGTCCAAAATTGAACTGTTTGGTCACAACCAAAACCGCCATGTTTGGGCAAAAACTAACTCTGCCTACCACCAAGAGAACCTTCTCCCAAGTGAAGAACGGTGGTGTCAAATGGTCTGGAAATCTCCAGATGTAATGTGTGGGTTGGCTTTTACCTGAAAAATCGCTTTTCTTGTGGCGTTTGAGGATATTGTTGAAGGAAGTCCACTTCTAGGCAGATGTTAAGTCACTCTTAAAGCTCTCCATTTGTAGATGATTTGCCTCACGGTGGACCGATGGAGCTCAAACTTTTTTATATGAATTTATAGCTGTCCCCAGACAAATGTGCAACATCAAAACTCTATTCCTGAGATCCTCTGAGATTGTTTTCCCTTTTAGCATGTCTGACCTGTATGGGTTCACTTTGGTGGGCCTAAACTGACCTGGTTTTATCTTTGTTTTATCTAGTGCCGCCCAATTTATTCCCTGAAGATCTCTCATTACATTGGTCTATTTCATCACTCGATTTGGCCCACCTGATGGTGTTTACCTTGCTCGATTTAAGCAATGCAGCTCAGGGTTCACAAACTTTTGCACATACAACATTTGTCAAATAATTTGTTTTATCTGTTTCAACAGTTGATTTCTGGAAAAGAAAAATGTTGAATTGATAAACAAACATCTGTTATTTCATGTAAAAAATACTGGTATTGATAAAAATGAATTAATAATGGTTAAAATAAATACAATTCCAAAAGGCTCAAGGGGTTCACAAACTTTCACACTACACTGTATAAGTGTTAAATCGCTCTTTATTATAAACGGACCATTCCATTTGATCAACTAAAGATAAGTTGCCTTTGATCAACTAAAGATAAGTTGCCTGCAGTTTAGAGATATAATAGTTGAGTCATCTCCAAGGACCAAAGCAGAGGAATACTGCACTCCTTATGTTGCATGTGCCTTTGCTTGGCAGCATTCTCACGTCTCTCCCCAACAGAAGGGGGATAAGAGGCAGAAAGTATTTAGCTCTTTATTTTTTTTATGATGGATTGTGCAGAGCAAGTGCCATGATGTGTGTCCCTGGGAGTGCTGTGTGACCAGTGGGGTCGCACACATCGATTCCTAGCCATTTCAACTAAACCACTAATAAGACACTTGGCATTTTCCCTTGCGCTACCTTATACTCCCTCTGTGAGCTTCCTCTACCCCTTTCAGTTATTGGACAGGGTTAAAAAATGTGTGTGTCTAAGTTTGGTTGAGTGTGTGTGTGTGTGTGTGTGTGAGTAATCCCTTTGTGTGTGATAGCATATCTGTTTTGTTAAGCATGAAGTGTGTGGATGTGTGCACAGCTTTGTGTGCGTGTCTGTACATGCATATGTGCATATATACTGTATCAGGGAAAAATAGATCACAGCACGTGGGCCTGGATTTCTGCATCACTGAATGTAACAATGGCAATCCTGATGGGGGTGAAAGAGAAGTCCCCAATGAGGAGAGGTCCTTGGAAAGACAGTTAAGGCGACAGGAGGCTGGATTCCCTTGGCAAGACCCTGGATGTACGTATAGAGGTGCATCTCATATAATTAGAATATCACGGAAAAGCTATTTTTTTCTGTAACTTTGCTTATTCCGGCTTACAGCTCAAGAAAATCAAATATCCAGTATCTCAAAAATATTAGAATATTCCATATGGCCAATCAAAAAAGGATGTATAAGGCATTTACTTAACCTTTGTGGAAAACCTTTTGAACATGGGAAAAGACAGCACTGTTTCAAATGAATTTGACTCCACTTTTCCTAACCTACGTCATTGAGTATTGCTGACGTGCGTGAAACTACTATTTTCCGAAAATGGACTACAACAAGCGCTCTTTCAATCCATGCGTTCTTGTCATATTGATTTCAATCAGGTTGTCACCAACAGTATGACAATCACTTAGGTCGGACTTGGCCAACAGGAATATTTTAGGCCACTTGAATCCCAATTCACATGTGAAAAAAAGAGGCTACACTTATGTTGATGTTAAAATTAACTGCCCCCAGTATTCTTTATCAAATGTTTTATTACATTTTTTTTCTTATGGTGTAAATTATGGTCTAAGAGAATAGCCCAACTATTATGATGTTAGTCTTTAATGATTTCTTAATTATCTTTAGGGCCTCTTCTCCATAATGTTTTTTGTTTCAGTCGAGTTAAATCTTCCTCTCTTCTCTCCTCCTGTCTTCTGTTTTATCGCGTCTCTCATTCGAGTCGGTAAACTCCGTCGGTGGCCTGTTGCTCGGAATATTGCTGCCATAAAGTATTATGGGATACAAATATCTCCTTTCCTTTTATAAAGGTTGGTCACAAGGAGCAACCTATGCTAAAGGGTCATCTCGTTGGGAAAGGAAATTTCCTATGCATAAAACAGAATCTGTAGAGGCCCCAGGTTGCTTTGACAGTGGCCTTCAGCTCGTCTGTATTGTTGGGTCTGGTGTGTCATCTTCCTCTTGACTATGTTAGGTGAGTTGTCTGGCCAATGAAGTACATGAATACCGTGGTCAGCCAACCAGTTACTAATGATGATTTTGGGTACCATGACATCGGCTGCTTTTGTTCCACTGTGTTATCAAGTCCAAAGTCACCACAGCCGTCTACCAGGAGATTTTGATTTACACAAGACAGGGCTGGACTGGGACAATAAATCGGCCCTGGCATTTTGGACCCAGACCGGCCCACCACAATTGATCGACCACCCACCAGAACACATTTATCACGGTCCCTTAAAGAAGACTGTTCCATTGAATGAAATTAAAATGTTGGTTTATTTAGATTAAACAAGTATACAGACATTATAATACAATAATATTTACAAAATATTATATTGTAGTAGCTATAGTATTCTGTTGTGGGAGGTGCTCAAAAATGCCTCTAACATGGTAGGCTCAGGACGGACAAAGTAATCAACCTCATGCTCCTTGCTCTCTCTCGACAGACTCCTCCTCTGTGGATGGTGTCTCAACCTGTTGCATAAATGAGGAGAGACACACAATTGATTGAGGTTTTAAGGATGTATCAATTAAAGAGGTGGAGAGATGCATTACAATATAGAGTTATATAGGCAAAATGCACAAATTGTTGTTTTACTAAGTAAACCAATGTGAAAAAAGTGTACAAAAGTAATGGTCTAATGTGAATTATTCTAAAGTACATGATGGTCTTGAAAGTAGGTCTAGTAAAAGAAAAAAAAGTAAGTACAATTCTGTGGTGGTCTAATTTTCTGAATGTTTCTAAAAAAAGATGAAGCCTAATGCCCCAAACACTCAGTGTTGTGAAAGGAGAAAGTGTGACAACTTTATGTTGCATATTTGAGTGAATATACTTTTCTGTATTTACTGTTAACTTTGCAATATATTAATATATTTTTAATGTTCAGGTCAAATTACAGTCTGTATTTTTAAAATGCATTTAAATTACATATAAAATAAATAAAATTCAAGTATGTTTTAACCATGTCAACAATCAGTATATTTAAGTCAAACATTATTAAATCCACTATAGCCTACTGAATAAGTAGGCTACAGCAAGAAGCAAAAACGGACAGCTTCCTTAATTCTATGTTGATCAGCAAGCAAAGTAATGATACTCTTTCAATACACCAACAACAGAGCTATTTAACTCCTCAAAGAAACCACAAGAGAGCTAGCAAATGTTTAGTAGGTTATTTGTGGTGTTAGCTAAAATAGCTTCTTTGACCTGGCTCTATAAATGGCTCGATACACCATAATGTTATAACGCAGGCAGCTAGCTGTTGGCAAACTACATGCTGTGTTAAAATTTAGCAAGCTAGCTACAAAAATAATTGTTCTCAACATAACTTTATTTTGAACTTCTTACCAGTAGTCCTGCAACTGTCTCCTTTCCGTTTCTTTTCTCGAGTTGTTTTTCTGTCCGTTAGTGACGTGACTTGATTGAGTGATTGACAGCCGAGGCCCAAGGGGTGGGACCTCGGCCCTCTGCTGTGTGCGTGATTGCCTAGACCAGGGGTGGGCAATATGTTTTTCCAGTGGGCCATACTGACTCCGTTAAAGTAAGTGAAGGGCCACACAATTGGAAATAAAATTTAAACATGAAATATTTAGTGCAGAATTACTTTAAACTACCGGTACATAGATTTGGTGGGCTTGATTGTGTTATTCACTAGCCCTTTTTAAATATTACAATTAACAACTCTGCAACAATTAACTATGATTCAGTGAGACTGTTATATTTGTGTAACAGACCTGCATCACTCAATGAAGAAATAATTATTAAAAAAAAAAAACGGGGGGCCCCACACTAGGACTTGAAACGGGCCCCCAGATCGTTAAGGCCGCCCCTGTGATAATGACAGAACTGGACTCCTACAGTACTAAGACGACAGGCCAGTCATTTTCAACAATAAACATTGTGTGCACTGCCTCACACACAAACTCTCAGTTCAACCAAGTCCACAAACAAAAATATAACAATTTACGTTTTTCTCTTACTATGCATGTTGCTTAGTGGGACTTACTTTTAGCATGGAGTGAGCTGAAGTGGCGCTGAAGATTTGAAGCCTTGAAATGCGCTAATGACGCCTGGCATATAAGGCAGAATGGCTTGGTATAACGTTCAACACAAATTATAAACTCTCCCACTCTGTTTCGGAGCGAACTTGACACAAATTGTTTACTCACGGAAAACCTCCCTCCAAGCTGAGCGGGCAGTTTTAGGTTGCGTCCACACCAAACGTTTGCGAACGTTATGTTGCGTCCTCAATTAAACATTTGCGAACAGGCATACACATACACATTAACAAAATAAAAAATGAAATAATAAACAACATGTAAAACGAACGTAAGAGCCGCATGAAACGTTTGCGAAACTCACACTGTTTTAACAACTCTGGCAGTTATCTTGCTGCCGATTGATAGTGCACACATTGTCTCTGTATCCGTGAAGCTCCAAAAAGTTGGTAGCCTACTATATTATATTATACTATATTATATTCTTTGAAAACAGAAATTGCATTTTGGCATATTAGGCATACAGCCTTTGAACCCACATGAGTAACAAAATATTTAGAAGTCCACTCGGTGTTAAAAACACGACATTCCGAATCAACTTTCCTCTTTTTCACAGCACTCATCCTGATGATCATCAAACTGTCTGCAAGAGTCAAGGAAGCGCATTTTCACCCATTCCAAATTAAAATAGCGCCCTCTGTTGCAATCAGATTGTATAGCAGTTCAAACTCATGCCTCTATAATGCGGGATTTTTTCTTCTTCTTCTTCTTTTCTCCGTGGATGTCGCGGGCCGGACTGAGACAGCCCACGGGCCGGGTCTGGCCCGCGGGCCGTAAAATGCCCATGTGTGGCCTAGACCGATCATAATGAGTAATGGCCTGGGACAAAGTTTTATTAAACTTTCAGGTGAAGTTGACAGCCTGCACGCACCTTTATGTCCATGGCACTCCCGAGAGGGAAGGGACCTCGGCCCTCGGCTTTGTGACTTGGCCGGGCCCATTAAACAAAAAAAATAGTAATTATATATATAGGGGAAGGTGGGGTGATTTGTGCAACTTTTTACTCAAAGTGATTTTAAAGTGAGGCCTTGACAGTTATGTCTCCAACTCAAATATGTACATATACTTCAGGATGTTGTGCATCCCTGGCAATAAAAACTTTGGATCTGGAATAAACTGTTTAAGAAATATAGCTTTCGGAAAAAAAGTTGTCTTGACTACGTGGGGTGATTTGTGCGTCATTGTGTCACAATGACAAAGTCACCATCATCATCTTTCTGGCCATCTGAACTCTCATCAGTGGTGTCGTTAAGTGGAATTGAGATGTCACTCTCTTCTGAGCTACTGTAGACAATCACTTTCTTTTGGTGACCAGCGTATACAGCCATGCCACTGGCACAACTCTCAGAAATGTACTTTGCACTAGTTGCTCCGTGCTTGTGGAACCAACTGCCACCTGACAAATGTGATTCCCCCTACATTTCTGCCTTTAAATCAAGGCTCAAAACCCATATGTACACCCTGGTGTTTCCTCCCCATTAACTATCTTACCTCTGCACTACTATCTGTGTTTATGTGGATGTATGGGCTTTACGTCTTTTATTTTGGTTATTGTTATTGTACCTTCATTGTTTACCTACTGAATGCACTATGTACAGCACTTTGGACAGTGCAAACTGTCATAAATGTGCTTTTATAAATACATTTTACTTACTTACTTACTTATAACTCACCCAGGCCCTTGCGCACAAATCACCCCATCCCCAGAATTTTGGATAATAGGCATGATGCAGCAATTTAGGGTTGACATTGTGCTAACTATATAGACTCAAAGTGTAGCATACCAAAGCACTAAAACATGTGTCAAATGTTTTCAAACGTGTCTATAATTGTTCAGACACAATAATCAAAAAACCTTGATCATGGAAATTTTACTTTGAAAGGCAAAACACAGTTTTTTGAGCTTAAATGTGCTTATATCTTATTCCTTGTGTCTCCCTTCTTTACAGGATGAGTCAAATGGATGGCTCTTCTTAAATATGTGGTCACATTTCCAATTTCTTCCACGGTTTTCTAGAAACAAGGGGTTTTGCAACTTCCAAAACGCACAAATCACCCCACCTTCCCCTATATATATATATATATATATATATATATATATATTTTTTTTTTATGGACCCGGCCCGGCCCAAAATGCCTACCGGTCCACCGGGCATTGCCCGGTACGCCCGATGGCCAGTCCAGCCCTGACTCAAGATGCTGATTTACTTTTCCAGCTAGACTTGCCACCTGCCCAAAGTGTCAAAACCACTAGTAACTGGTTGACTGACCATGGTATTACTGTGCTTGATTGGCCAGACAACTCTCCTGACCTGAACCCCATAGAGATTACAATCATATGAAAAAGTTTGGGAACCCCTCTCAGCCGGCATTATAATTGACTCTGCTTTCACAAAAAAAAAGATAAAAGTGGTATGTCATTAATTTACCAGGAACAGCTAAGTACTGGGATGTCTTCCAAACAAAGATTTTTTGAAAAGCAGTATTTGGTTGTATGAAATAAAATAAAATGTGAAAAACTGGCTGTGCAAAAATATGGGTACCCTTGTGGTTTTGTTGATTTTAATGCCTGTAACAGCATGTAAAACTGATTACTTTAAACACAAAGTTGGTTGGATTATGTTGTTAAGCCTTGAACCTCATATAATTGTCTGTTTAATCATGAGAAAATTTATTTTAGGTGCCTAAATGCAAGTTGCACTTCTCTTTGACTCTCTGCTGAAGTGAGACAGAATGGGATCATCAAAACAGCTCCCAAAAGATCTGAAAAACAAAGATTGTTCATTGTCATGGTTTAGGGAAAGGCTACAAGAAGCTTTCCCAAAGGTTTCAATTGTCAATTTCGACTGTAGGGAACGTTGTCAGGAAATGGAAGGACACAGGCATAGTGGCAGTTAAACTCAGGCATGGCAGACCAAGAAAAAAACAGGAGCGGCATAGGTGGAGGATTGTGAGAATGGTTGCACACAACCCACAGATCACCTCCAAAGACCTGCAAGAACATCTGGCTGCAGATTGTGTATCTGTACATGGTTCAACAATTCAGCGCAATTATGCTGGCTGAGAGGGTTCCCAAACTTTTTCATATGATTGTATATGGAGTATTGTCAAGAGGAAGATGAGACACACCAGACCCAACAATACAGACGAGCTGAAGGCCGCTATCAGAGCAACCTGGGCTTCATAACACCTCAGCAGTGCCACAGGCTGATCGTCTCCATGCCATGCTGCATTAATGCAATAATTCATGCTAAATAAGATCCTAGACCAGGGCTATTCAATTAGTTTTGAATGGGGGCCAGTTGGTGGAAATGATTCAAAATGAGGGGCCAGAAAAAAATGCCTAAAATTGATGAGCATCACATCAATAGCTACATATACTGTAAAACACTACAACGACATAGGAGTGCATATATTGTCTTTATTTTATCAAATAGAGTTCATCAGCTTATCAAAAAAAGCCCTATTTGATTAACATAGGCTGCCTGTTGTTTAAGTGTTTAACAATCTTATCAGTTCAGGAAAACACAATAGGTTAACTCTTCAACAGCTTATCAAAATACATAGAAATAAATGTACTCTAAGTGCAACAGTTTATCAAAATACATAGAAATAAATGTACTCTTAAGTGCAACAGCTTAAAAAAATACAGGTAGGCCTAGGTTTACTACGAGTGCAACAGCTTATCAAAAAACATAGAAATAAATGTAGGCTACTCTAAGTGCAACACCTTACAGTGTTTCCCCCCCAAAATATGTTTGTCAAGGGGTCACTGTCCAGATGCCAATGCACAGTACAGAAATAAACAACTGCTTATTTGAATACAAAAACACTACAGACACTGACTTTACAGTTGTGCAATTTTGTTTGCTATGTGAAGGTACACATTTTGTGCAAACATGCAAAGTTCTACTGGTGCAATATTATGCAGACACACTAAATACAAATAATGGACCATACACTTACACTGCGGTACAATCGCGCCCGCAAAGCTGCATACACAGAGCAGCTGATAGAGAAACGCTTGGAGACACATGTGCACATTTATTTACTGCAGATTGCGGCCTTTCGCGCAGTTATGACCATGCAAAAGCACACATCGCACGTGCTAGTAGGGGAGAACGGGGTAAGTAGGCACACTTTTTACTCTAGTGAGAATTGCTCATCACCAAAACATCTGTCAATAGCCATTCCTACATTAAATTGAAGCTTAAGGTGTTGGCTTGAAATGTGTGTCTCTCTTTTTTTCAACTTATTGTAATGAAGAAGTAATTTACCATCAAAGACACTCTGACACATTGTGACAACCAACCCCATCAAGGGGTCGGTTGTCACACACTATGGGGTTGTTTGTCACAATGTTATCTTAATGGGAAAATCTTAAAAGAAGGCAATGAGGCAGAACCAAATTTGAAAGTTTAATTGCATTGTCAAGTTGACAAATAGGCCTACATAACTTACTGTAGCCTTGGCAGTGGTCTAGTTTGGGATGCACTGGGTTGTTTTGATTTTGTTGCCCTTTTTTCTTTGCTTGCTAGCTGCCTTTTCCTGCTCTATTCTTTCCTTCTCTGGGGTGTCAGTGAGGATACAGCTTGACAATTTCTTTCGTTATTGGGTTCCTTTTCTGGCTGCAGCCTTGAGATAACATGTGACAACCAACCCCCAAAAAATTTGACGACCAACCCCAACCTGAATTTCTTGCTAGCATCAAGGCCAACAACCATCTGACAACTAATTAGCTTGCTAACAACAATCTAAACTATAGCTTACCCTTCACACTTTTGAGGGTAACAAGTGTTTTGTTATAAACCCATTGTGTAAAAGCCTAGAAGAAAAATACTGAGAAGCAAAATATTTGAATTTGACATGAAAAACACAAAACATCCTCTCACCTGAAATGCAGCTGTCTTCCTCCAAGGAAGTCTATGTATGTGACCTCTGATCCCAATTCTGGACCTTTTTTATATCAACATTTCAGAGCTAGCGCGCTCTGGTGGCGAGATATAACGAATGTGACATCCAACCCATGTGACAAATTACCCCGTTCTCCCCTACATTAATTGTGCACCACAAAAAAAAAAAAAAAATTATTGGGTTGGTCGGTAGTCAAGGCGGGGGCCAGTAAATATTCCTTCCGGGTCCGGCCCGCCTATTGAATAGCCCTGTCCTAGACCAAGTATTGAGTGGATGAATGAACATACTTTTCAAAAGGTTGACATTTCTGCCTTATACATCCTTTTTTAAATTGTCCATATGGAATATATTAATGTTTTGAGATGCTGGATTATTGATTTTTTAATGAGCTATAAACTGGAATTCTGAAAATTACAGACATTTCTTTCTGACACTTTATATCTAATGAATCTAGAATGTATGGAACTTTAAGTTTTTGAATAAAACTACAGAAAAAAATAAGCTTTTCCATGATATTTTAATTATATGAGATGCACCTGTATTGCAGTCTCACTCGGTGGAGGATCAGCATTGCCTGATGTCTAAGCAGGCGGATTAGATGCAATGTTGTTGAGGAGATCAGTTTAGACAGATGGAGTACTTAGTCATGCGGTCCGTTTGAGAAACCAAGTCAAATTGACATGGACGCTGACGGCACTCTGTACTCATTCTTAACTTTGCTGCCAACTGTTCAGAAGCTGCAGAAAGCTGGCACTGCTTTGAAAATCAAGGATAACAAATATTTGGGTGTCATATCTGTACAAATATTCTGTGGTATCAGCACTTAGTGATATACACTTAATAATATTTGCCATGCCGTCTGCTTTGCCTTTATGAGTAGTTTATCCAGTGTCCCATGAATCATTTTGTTATAGGCTCCCGAGTGTTTTAACGATGATTGTCAAAAAGGCTGAGTGCTGCGATTATCGGTGTTATCGCCAGAATAACAAAAGTACAAAGAAAATCCATGTGTTTAGTTGGCAGAACGTTGGTATATGCATTCCTCACTTTGCTTTCGTTCAAGTTGAGCGCGTACACATACAGGCTGCATTTTGAGTCCAATCCTCTGCACAGAGGGCCAATCACATGAGCATGAAACAGATATACAGTAATCCCTGGGCTGGGTGACTCAAGGCCAGCCACTGCCGGGGTCATACATTTGTCTGAAAAAAAAGGATGACAAATAAAGGCCTTTAAATGTTCCTATTTTCTCTAAACAAGACGTCAGACAGAATTGATGTCTCACTACACCGTGCCACAAATGACCCCCAGAGAGAGAAACAGCTCAGTGCAGACAGACAGCTGATTGTGTGGGGAGGGCTCATATTCAGACTGATGGGGTTGGCGTGGTATTCTGTGAAGCTGACTGCTCCCTCCGCACACAGGTCCCGGCTTCTCCCTTATTGGTGCAATGCAGAAACTTTGGAGGGAACATCCCTCCTGGGCTATATCTTTGACGTTTTTCTTTTTTTACTTGGTTTTGTTTCGGGAGGTCTTGCAGCCAACTCAATAACGGAAGCCTTTTTACACTTCAGCAATTTACCTCTTGGTGCCCGTGCCCCATACAGTAAATCTGGAGGCAATATATTCTAATAACCGCATTTTAGTTTTTCCATTTTTGTATGTAGAGTCAAAGGTATAGGCTATCAGATCGCAAAGGGAAAGCCTGATGCCCCCGAGCTATGACTGCCTGTGTGAGTCTCTCGCTGTCCACAAATCCCCTGTGCTCCTTGTGTGTTTCCTGCAGATTGGTTTAGTGCTGCTCTATGCTGCACACCGGGCCTTCATTAACTGATAGTGGCAGGGATGGAGACATCATGGGGGCATGAGTGTGGAGAGAGTGTCTAGATAGAAAAGGATTTGTCTCCTGGGATACGCCACATCGCACTGTTCCTTACCTTGCATGTCTTAAATAGTGACACATATTTCTCTTCCTGCCAAATAAAGCCTCAATGATCATTAAATGACATCTATCCAGATTAATCCAACTGCAAAAAGGGGTTAAAAGGGTTACAGATCAATACCAAGGACTCAATTAGGCAGCAGAGCCAGAGTGTTGAATTTCTGGATTTTTTCGACCCATTCTCTTTCTCACTTTGCTCGTAATGTATTCCTGCCAGGAGCAAAACTACCACAAAAATTGTTTGAAACGGAATTATTATTCAAGCATATATGGCCCCTTGATATACCAATGACCTTTTCATGAGTTCCTGCTCTAAGTATCTCGTCCACAGTCAGACCTACAGTATACTGTTGAAATGTGAACTGATTGCCGAGTTATTTTGAGGCGCCTGTCTTTTCAACCACATCTGTAAGACTTGTTCTTTTACCCAAAGAGCCCCAATGCAGCAGCACAATCTTTAACCTCACCAGTCAAGATGCTTTCTTTCCTCAAATCTTATACTGTAGGGGAGAACGGGGTAAGTAGGCACACTTTTTACTCTAGTGAGAATTGCTCATCACCTAAACATCTTTCAATAGTCATTCCTACATTAAATTGAAGCTTAAGGTGTTGGCTTGAAATGTGTACCCCTCACTTTTTCTATCTTATTGTAATAAAGAAGAAATTAATCATCAAAGACACCCTTACACATTGTGACAACCAACCCCATCATGGGGTCGGTTGTCACACACTATGGGGTTGTTTGTCACAATGTTATCTTAATGGGAATAATCTTAAAAAGAAGGCAAGAAAGCAGAACTAAATTTGAAAGTTTAATTGCATTGTCAAGTTGACAAATATGCCTACATAACTTACTGTAGCCTTGGCAGCTGGTCTAGTTTGGGATGCACTGGGTTGTTTTGATTTTGTTGCCCTTTTTTCTTTTGCATGCTAGCTGCCTTTTCCTGCTCTATTCTCTCCTTCTCTGGGGTGTCAGTGAGGATACAGCTTGACAATTTATTTCGTTATTGCGTTCCTTTTCTGGCTGCAGTCTTTGGATAACATGTGACGACCAACCCCCCAAAAAATGTGACGACCAACCCCAACTTGAATTTCTTGCTGGCATCAAGGCCAACAACCATCTGACAACTAATTAGCTTGCTAACCACAATCTAAACTATAGTTTACCCTTCACACTTGTTATGGGTAACACGTGTTTTGTTATAAACCCATTGTGTAAAAGCCTAGAAGAAAAATACTGAGGAGCTAAATATTTTTAATTCAACATGAAAAACACAAACAGTCCTCTCACCTCAAATTCAGCAGTCTAACTCCAAGGAAGACTATGTAGGTGACCTCTGATCCCAATTCTGGATATTTACATACCAAAATTTCACAGACAGCGCCTTCTGGTTCCGAGATATAACGAATGTGAAAACCAACCCGTGTGACATTTTACCCCGTTCTCCCCTACATACGTACAGTTATTTCACTCACCACTTGAAGGTCATTTCACAACAACCATGTCAATGAGAAGGAAAATATTGATTCAGCAGTTCCTTCTCAATCTTTCAATCTAGATATTTCCCATGTTTTTCTGATATCTACCACCGATGAATAAGTTCCTCTGTGAATTTGGACGTCGGGTCCGGAGAATGTACAGTATGTATTCTGATAAGTCTCTCATTTGAAATTGGTCATATGGTGATGAATCGGTACAGAACTGGTTTCAGAAATCTGCAAAAATTATGGGGGTTGTTTTTAATCCCCCTGAGGTTACACGGATTACTACAGCTGTGTGTCATTGATGATTAACAATTGCTTAAAAAATTAACTATATGTTATACTTATTTAGACCTTACTTAAACTGTCTAAACTCTACAGTTTGCCCAGTTGAGACTAGGGTTGGGTACCGAAACCCGGCACTAGTATGGCACCGGTTCCGAAGTAAACGGTAGTAACCAGACCGAATGAGAATGAAAATTTTGGTGCCTAATTTCGGTACTTTTTTAAATTTTTTATTATTTTTTTTATTATTATTATTATTATTATTATTATTAGTATTAGTATTATTATAATAATAATAATAATAATAATAATTATTATTATTATTTCTTTTTTTTTCTTTTCTTTTTTACAATTATGCAATAACCTCCAACAATTAAAATATACAATACAGTTTCCGAGAGCAACAAAACATTTTACCCCCCTGGGGCCTAATGCATAAAACTAGGATAAGGGATTAACCTAGGATTTTTCGGTTATCCTTGCTTGCGTTAGCCATGATCCGGTTGCATAAAAGCGGAGGGACATAAATTATCATAGATCCTTTACGTTTAGCCTGGTCCCGACCAGGCTAAACGTAAAGGATAAACTTATTCTGTTGCCTGATTGGCTCAGTCAGCTGTCACTCTGATCTGAAATCAAGGTGTTTAACAGTTATTCCTTGATCTTCTGTGTAATGCTTACGTTTCAATAACCTGTTTTAAAGTACCACATAAAAGACTGCATTGTCATTTAGTTAAATAGTTCTTCTTTTTTATTATTTAACCTGAACCATTTATAATTAACTTAATGTAATTATAATTAAGATGAAATTATATAAATTATAATAATTTATGTGATAGTCTGTTATTGCAGGCTATACAATTGATTATCGATGGCAGATGACGTTGCAAATGTGGGTCAAATACATTCACTTTGTACTTATAACCATATACAGGCGCATCTAAAACTTTTTTCTGTAATTTAATTCAAAAAGTGAAATTTAAATATATTCTAGATTCATTACACATTAAGTGAAATTAATCTAGAATAAACATACTTTTCAGAAGGTCGGCATTTCTGATGGGTTGTATGCAATATTCTAATATTTTGAGATACTGGATTTTTTATTCCATGATCAATCAATCATCCAAAAAGAAGGCCTGACATATTTCACTTTGTGTAATGACTCTATGAAAGTTTAACTATTTGAATGGACTTTCCATGATATTCTATTTTTTAAATGCACCTGCAGACTGCTCACTGTCAACTATTTTATCATAAAACAATGCAGGGACATCAAGATTAGTTGGCAGAGATGACATAGTCTGTATAAAATGAACTGCCCCCTGACTTACGGTTTAAACTAGCAAGGCATTGTGGGAAAATGGGCCGTCTTTTACATTTTTACATCAGTAAATATGTGTTCGATCTCTGGGTCTACTTCTGAAAGCTGTGGGCTGGCACTTTGCAGAATTACTTACACCTGGCTTGACAAAGCGGCCCCTTTTCATCCTGGATTGGCGTTTATGCAACTGACTAATCCAAAGTGCCCAGGCTAGACTTTGTCAAAGCTGGCTTTATCAATCATCCTGGATATCTTAATTCCACTTTTATGCAATAGGCCCCAGGTGTAGTAGGCCTATCTCAACTTGCGATGGTTGCACGTGACGTCAGTGCCGCTGCTCAGATCACTTGTTGTTGATTAAGACTGAGGATCAAGCCAAATCGACAAGATGCCAAAGGCAAAAAGGTCGAAGGTCTGGCTCCATTTTACGCTCAGGGATAATGACCATGCCGTGTGTAATAAATGCCGCAAAACATTTTCGTGCGAGGGGGGTAACACCTCAAATTTAATGAAACATTTGACGACACACGGCGTGCATTTAAAAGCCGAGATGTGCACCGTGTTTGACCCACTTCGTGACCCTGGGCCAAGCACATCTACAGCCGCATCCAGTGTCGCGCCTCTGAGTCCCGGACCTCGTGAAGAAAGTCCCAGTCTCGTGACAGTCAGTCTGGACATTATGGATGATGATGATGACAGCAGCCTTTCTTCTTCGGGTAAGTCATTTAATGCCGACCACAAATCTTCCATATCGCGAGGACTGTTTCCATTCAACTAGCCATACAACAGTTAATGTTAATGTGTCCCATGTCCTATTATTACTTCTACTCGGTGTCACCTAACTAAATTATATGGCAGGGTTCGACATAACGTATAGCCCGATGGCCCGGGGCCAGTAAAATCATATGCAGGGCAAGTTGATTGGCCAGTCACTGTCCCGCCCGGGCCAGTGACTGGCCAATCACAGTTCAGTATATTTTTGTAGACTAGGCCTATATCATGGTTCATTGAAATGCGCGTTGAGAGTCGGAATGAAAGCAGTGTTTATTTAAGACTCAATATAATAAACCTAATATAAAAATATTTTTTAATGAAAGGCCAGTGGACAACCGATGCGTGGGCGTTTTGACAGGCGGCCGGGTGCACTCTCGCTCCATTGGCAGAGCTGCCTACCGTCCGCCTGCGAGTCGACAAATCAATCGACTTGCTTTGCCCCCTTTCTTTCTTCCCACAGCAGAGGTTGAGGTGCAGAAAATTATAACTGCGCTTTTCCTTTATCTGCCGTCGTAATGTTACAGTATTTGCATCCAAGCCCCAATGGTAGCCTAATACAAATGAGAGGCGTTATTTAAACGCTGAGAATGCGTCTCCGGTGATTGTGTCGGTTGTAGACAGAAACGAACGGAGGGACTCGGCTCACTGTACAGTTCCTAATAGTCGCGCAGTTTGGCACTGTGTTTTCAGGCTCGAGACATTCAATCAGATCGCGGAAGTCTTTCCCATTGAAATCGCTAACGGGGAGAATATCCCCGGTTATTATTTTAGCCACAAACCACAGTTCTTCTGCGCGGCGGCTCACTCACTCGCTGGCGAGATCACACGGTGAAACGCTGCTGTGATCGGACGAAGGCATTGTGTGTTTCTAGTGATTTAACGTCATAGTCTTAGACGAGCGTTTAACTTATGCTGCATATTTTGCACTGCATTGTTTTTTATCAATAGTTTGAAAAAATGGTCCCACACCGGACTCTTATGTGAAGCTGACACTTCATGGAGAAGTGACACTCCTGCAGCGCGCTCGCATACACGGTGAAATCTCCCATTAAAAAAACGGCATAACCCACTGATTTTCGGATTTCTATTCTATTTTTAAAGTCAACTTGAGCGCAAGTGGAAAACCGGTCATTCGGTCGACACATTCACATCCCTAATGCATATAGAGAAAGTAGCCTAATAAAAACAGCCTACCACACCACAAAGAATGAACAGACCTTCATCTCTTATTTTTTTTTTATGTTTGAACATTACTTCTGCAGGTGCACTATTCATTAAACCTCCCAAATTCAAGAATAAAAACAACCATCAAACTACTGGACTTTAAAATACTGGCCCACTCTTTCAACATACTTTCAGTTGTAGGCTTCTAATTCAATATGTTTGCCTGGTTTTATATTGTGTGTATGAGCAATATCAACATTTCATATAATTAACTAAAAGAAAAATAACCAAATCTAAAGGGAATATCTATACTGTTACAGTATAGATATTCCCTTTAGATCTGGTTATTTTTCTTTATTTTTCTAATACAGGTATTATAATTATTGACACTAAATTATGAATAAAAAAAAAGTGTGTGCAGGGCCAGTGAAAATATACAAGGGGCCAGTAAAACTCGGATCCACTGGCCCGGTGGGCCAGTAGGAAAAAAAAGTTATGTTGAACCCTGTATGGTCATAAAAAGTTGTGTATATAAATATAGCCTAGGCATTATGTTGAACTTAAGTTTACACCAAATTCAGAAGTCGCGATTTTTGTAGCCTATCTGGCTGTTACACTATATTTTCGGTCAAACGTTCCACTCAGTACGACGCTGAAGTTGGCAGCTGATTCGCAGCAGCCGATTCGGCAGTTAAAGAATTACTCCCCCGGTGGAGACATGAAGGTTATACAAAGTATATAACTCTATGTAGTATAAATGTGCAAAAAAAATTGAAATCGGTTCATCCTAGCCTGAGAAAAGGCAGAAAGAGTGTTTTTATGTGTTTTTTTTTTTTTTCTATGCTCAATTGCAATAAATCCTCCAACTCCAACAATGCACCGCGCTCGCTCAGCTTGCTGCCCCGCCCCCCTGTTTCCATTCGTCGTAGTCACCTATTATAAAGGTGGTGGAACTTTGTGTAAACATATCCCCGTGATACGCTGATTATACGTGATACTACTTCAGACTTCTGCTTTCGTTTTTTCTCAACGCGAAAATGGTCAACAATTGTATTGTGCCCGGCTGCACTGCAAAGTCTAGGAAGGGACGGACTGTAAGTTTTCACATTTTTCCTGTGAAAGACACTGACCGTTGCAAGCAATGGCTCAGAGCGGTGAATCACCCCAACATCCGAGAAGACGCCGGGATTGAAATGCTAAAAAAGAGGATGGTGTGCAGTCTCCATTTCAAATTTGAAGACTTTGAGGACAATGTTCTCGGCGCGAGGAGGGCCACTCTAATAGGAACAGCTGTTCCGTCGGTCTTCACGCTTGGCCCGTTCCCAGACGAGGAACAGGCTGGTCCTTCGAGTGCTGCTCCTCCGGCAGCAAAACGGACGCGGCTACAGGTAAGACTGTCATAATATTTTACTATATTTCTGTTTTCAAATTACACTATTAGCTGCTATCGGTGAAAACAGTGTTTTCAGGTTATACCTCGCTAACTTTTGGGAAAATTCTAATACTTTTTTCATGTTTATAGATCGGGTGAATTCCATTCATTTTTTGTAATGTTAAAAGTAATTTATTGGAGAAAGAAATTACACACATAACGAGGAATGACTCGGCTATAATTTACAGTGAGTGATACAATCTAACATAGCCTACTTGTAATAACTGTTGTCTTTATGGTAATATTTCAGAATCCGATTGCTTCAGCTGCTGCTATATTGGGTTCAGGAGGTCAATTGCAAGGACAGTCTACTTCCCAAGACACACGCTCAACAGTGGTAAGTTACAAATTGTGTGTGTTTGTTTATACAGTATACAATGTAGTGTGTTTATGGTGTGTTGTGGAAGCAAATGTATGTTCATTTTACTCTTGTCCCTACATTAATTTTTTAAATAAGTATGTGTATTTCCTCTCATCTTTATTTTTGTAAAGACATGCTATGAATACATGACTCTAATGCAAGGCCGGCACCGTAAGTCTGAGGCAACACCTGAGGTGTTGGGCGACACCCTAAGTGTCCCGAGTGTTTCAAAGAAAAGCAATTTAATTTGCATCATCCTGGTGCCTCCTAGTCTACAAATTAGCATTGAGTGGTCAAGAGCCAGACGTTTACTGATCCATTGTGTGTGGTGTGTGTGTGTGTGTGTGTCTAAACTAATTTGGTTTAGTTTTCACTGTAAAATGATTTATTCGAAGTTCTATACTATAACTATTCTATAACTGTATGCATGTGTAATTACAGGACACTGGTACTACCCATGGCGCACTGACTCTCACTGCATCCTCCATCCCGCTGAAGACTGGCCCTGTGACATCCACACCAGTAAAAAACCTTCCCACTGACAAAGGACAATCTGTAAGTTTCAGGAATTCCAATTATTGAAATCAGATATTTTGCCAATATAATACTAAGATAACACTTTTTTTTACTAATGATTTCCTCTCACCTTTATTTTTGTAAAGACATGCTATGAATACATGACTCTAATGCAAGGCCGGCACCGTAAGTCTGAGGCAACACCTGAGGTGTTGGGCGACACCCTAAGTGTCCCGAGTGTTTCAAAGAAAAGCCATTTAATTTGCATCATCCTGGTGCCTCCTAGTCTACAAATTAGCATTGAGTGGTCAAGAGCCAGACGTTTACTGATCCATTGTGTGTGTGTGTGTGTGTGTCTAAACTAATTTGGTTTAGTTTTCACTGTAAAAGGATTTATTCGAAGTTCTATACTATAACTATTCTATAACTATATGCATGTGTAATTACAGGACACTGGTACTACCCATGGCGCACTGACTCTCACTGCATCCTCCATCCCACTGAAGACTGGCCCTGTGACATCCACACCAGTAAAAAACCTTCCCACTGACAAAGGACAATCTGTAAGTTTCAGGAATTCCAATTATTGAAATCAGATATTTTGCCAATATAATACTAAGATAACACTTTTTTACTAATGATAAAGGAATAATTTTAATATAATTTTTCAGCTTTCCTATTAGAAATTAACCTCTTCTTTGTTTCACAGACATCGTGCCCAGACACACCTGGGACGCTTGATTCCAGCTTTAGCACTATCGCTGACGCAGATGAAAGTTACAGGCCCGACACAACTGTCACCCCCACGTCAACGTCATCATCATCATCAGAAGATGAAAGCACCAAAGACTGGAACGAAAAGAAGATTATTGTGAATGAGTCCTGCTTGATGTCCCTCTTCAAATTTTGCCAGATTTGTGGCCAGCTTGTGTCATCCAAATCTGTTTTTGACTCTGGGGCGCAACGGAGGGTGAAGTGGACATGTCTTGGTGGCCATTCAGGGACTTGGTCTTCATCGCCTGACGTAAGGGGAATGGCAGAGGTGAACCTCCTCTCAGCGGCAGCTGTTCTGTTCAGGGGTGGCACGTACACTGAACTGTCGGACTGGTGCGAGACCATGCATGTGCAAATGATATCAGAGTCAACGTTCTACGAGATGCAGAAGGCGTACTTACACCCTGCCATTGAAGATCTCTATCAACAACAGAGAAAAGACATCCTGGCTAGATTGTACCTGGAACAGCTGGATGGGAAGAGGCTTCAGTTGGCTGGTGATGGCCGGTGTGACACACCAGGTTTCAGTGCAAAGTACTGCCATTATACATTCATGATAGATGACACCAAGGAGATTCTTCACACAGAACTACTGCAGGTAAATAAAAGCTAAACAGTGGGAAATAATAATATATTATCACAATTGCTGCTGTTAAAATTGTGATTCAATTCAAGTAACTATTAAACTTTATTTTCCAGTCTACAGAAGCTGGCAGCTCGGTTGCCATGGAACCACTCGGTTTCAAGAGGGGCATGAAGGAGATCCTGGTGAAGGCTTAGATATTGAGGTGCTAACCACAGACCGCTCCACATCAATACGGAAAATCATGAGGGAAGAGTTCCCTGAAGTCCAGCATGAGTTTGACATCTGGCATACTGCTAAAGGTACGTTGTTTTTGCTTTCCCTGTGCACACACTCCCAAACATAATCCCACTCAATTCTCCAGCCCTCGCAATTCACACATCATGTGACAAGCTTTGCAGCCTGAGTGATTTATATATTCAAGATAAAAAGAATGCAAAACAAATTAAACAAATGTTGTTGTGAGGTAACCAAACTTCTGTTACATTTATACTTTCAGGTTTACGGAAGAAGATACAGAGTAAAGGAAGAAGAAAAGGCAACGAAACTCTTAGTGCATGGAGCAGGTCAGTGTTGGTTTGTAAAGTGCCAAGCTTTCATTGTTTGTTTGTAAGTTTCTAAATTACAATTTATTTATTTTTCCATAGGTCAATAGTGAACCACATGTGGTTTTCCTGTGCATCAAGCAAGGGTGATACAGAGGTAAGGATTTGTTCATCTGTGAACGATCCCTTTATTTATTTTTAAAGACAAATGATATTATAGTCGTATAATTGTAAATAATACTTGTTTCATACAGAAACTGAAAAGAAGTTGGGAGTCCCTTCTACACCACGTGTGTAATGAGCATGAATGGGAAGATGACGATGCAACACACAGGTGTCAACATGCTCCTCTAACAGCCACGGAGATGCGCAAGCGCAGATGGATGAAGAAGGATTCTTTGGCGTTTCAAGACCTTTCATCACTGGTCAATGACAAAAGGCTGATGAAGGACTTGGAGCAGATGGCCCTGTTCAGACACACTGGTGAGTATATACTAGTTCTCCTTATAAGCTTGATTACTTTACAAAACCACTCCATATTGATCATGTTTTCATTTTCATACTCTTTTCCATTTATTTTATTGCATACAGGTTCACTGGAGGTCTTTCACAGTGCCCTGCTGAAATACATGCCAAAACGTCAGGGATTCTCTTACCAGGGAATGAGAGAAAGGGGTCATCTTGCTATTTTGGAGCACAATGAAAACATTGTCAAGAGGGAGCAGGCTACAACTAACACTGGTGTGTATTAAGAGTGGCACAATAAATAAGAATAGAATTTCAGAGCTTACTCAGTTGGCAGATTTCGCTGGATGGTTAGTGTCTTTATTTACAAAAAGTACTGCATGTCAAATGTTGTCTTTTTCATTCTTTATCTATAATCATTTTCTTTTATTTTGCAGGTCAACCACGCTCCAACCAGGCATATTGCAAAAGATCAAAGCAGTGGGTCTTGAAGAAGATTTTCATTCCACACACATACCAGTTCATTGACACACTTCTCCTAAGTGTCATTGACAGAAGACGGAATCCAAACATTCTATACAAGGTTCCAACATCCTTCCTTGCCCTGCCCCAGCCTGCACTGCCAGCCAACATTGCACCAGTGGCCAAACCACCAAAGGACGCTGCTGTGGCTGCTTTTGAAAGCCGCTTCTGAGAGGGACATCTGGCCATGGCATCTTCTGAATTTCAACCACTTCAAAATCCGCTACATCACTCTGCAGGATATAACTCTTTCTACTCTCACGCCTGTAAACTCTGTGTTCAAAGATATGGAACAGATGGCCCTGTTCAAACATACTGGTGAGAATAGATCTCCTAGCAAACTTGAATACTTTACAAAATCAACCCCTAATGATCATGTTTTAATTTTCATAATCCTTTTCCTCTATTTTATTGCATACAGGACCGCTGGAGGTCTTTCACCCTGCACTACTGAAGAACCAATATTCCAACCTGGAGCTTGCTTGTACGGAGCCTGGGTCTGTTGAAGGTGGCATTGCTTTTTTACGCTGTGATAGTGTGGATCCAGTCTTTCCTCTTGCAGCCTCTGAAGTCATCATGCATCAAATGTGAAGCCCACTGAAGCAAAATACTATTTGTGATATTGGACTATAGAAACATAACTGCTTTGATATGAATACTCCGCCGATTCTAGTCAGTTATACAGCCCTGGAAAAAATTAAGAGACCACTCAAAATATTCAGTGTCTCTTGTTACACTCTTTAGAGGCATTTCTTTGAGTAAAATGAAAATTTTGATTTTATACACATTTTTGTACTACATTGCACATATGTTATTTTAACTTAACTTTTATATTAAAGCATTTGTTTTTAATCAAAGCTTTGTAATGTTTATATATTGGTATATTTCCTTTGTGAATAAAATATATTTTGTTTTTACCTTGGACTCCAGTATGAACACAGATTTGTGGTGGGACACCTCAATAATTATTACATTTTCTGTAAGATTATCTTTTTTCCATATGTTTTTTAAAACAACTATTTCTGTGGTATAAATCACAAAGGTGCAAAATAGGTTCAGCATACAGCCATCACATACTGTATGAATGTATCCATAAAAGATGTTACTGCACAGCATAAACACATTTGCTAATTACAGCTGCTCAGCATATCAAGTATTTGTACTTTTATCCCCAGTATAACAAAATGATTATCTTATATAGCAGGTCTACTTTAGTATAAGGATCATTCCTCTCTATTTGTGATACTTCCGTCCACAGGAAATTATATTAGTTTGCAGATTTGATAAAGATCCAAAGCATTCATGTTTATTTGTGAACATTTCTGTTATTTCCTTGTTTGGGAAATTTGGTAAAGAATGAGCACATGTTTTACACAGCAATATGGTGTAAGAAAAGCTAAGCATTAGTGATTTACCCTTTGCAATACTTATGTTTATCCCTCACATACGTTACATCATCACTTGGTTTAATAAACAAAGCACAACAACAAACATGAATTTGAAGTTTTATTTCTCAAAAAAATAGGAACTGTACAAAAAATAAATGTGTAGCTATGTCAACAATAATCATAGCTCGTCCTGACTGTCCAATTCCTCTTGGTAGCCACGGTAGTGTCCGTCTTGTGATGGATATGTTGTCCTGATGACCTGGACAACACACGTTGGCAAAACAAGGCGGTTGCCTCTGCCGAGTCTCTCTCCTTTCAAGATCCACTCCAGGAAGTGGCGGTAGGCGGTGAGCCGATACTGTCTAAAGAAAGAAGTAGAATAACATTAGCGAAGAAGATCCAGTAGCTTGTGCCTTGAGTAGCCTTGAGCATAGGCTACGTAACGTAGCCTATGCTCTGCCAATAAGAGTGGCTACTTTTAGATGTTCACTTTTAAATAGCTTTGTTAGTAAAACAAATTTAAAAAAAACACTTACTCTATGCTCAGACGTCCGTTTCTCCCGGCGGGCCTTGGCTGGCGTCTCCAATTCACTTTCTTCGTCTGGAAATACGTATCCAAAACATAACTGTTCAGATGAGCCATAAAGCCTGGGTGAGATGTAACACATATCGCCCCGTCCTCGCCAGATTCTGCCATTTCGTCCAGAAGAAACTGGCATCGCTGAAATTCCATGCAGCAAAGCGATTCTCTATTATTGTCCATTGGCGAACAACGCAAACAAGTACACCAACAATTCACTCCAGCGCGCTCCGGTTCTTCTGCAACAGGCAACTGTTCAGCTGCTGCGACCGCTGCAGCAGCCTCCTCCTCCTCTATTACTCTCAACTCTTCCTCGCTATATTCTGGCTCGAACAAATAGCCCTGGATGTCCGAATCCAACATTAGATTAAAAAATTCCACTTCGGTCATATCCAATTGAACGTTTGCTTCTGCCATGGTCGTAGGTTTGAGTCTGTCTAGTTCTTTCGCTTAGCGGGGAAGAAACATGGCGGACATTCTGTTTACATCTCGTGAGGGAGGTCCCGCCCCCCTCATTCCTTATTGGTTGGCAGAAAAATGTGCGGAACTAGTGGGTCTGTAGTCTTCGCGCCTTCTCACACGCAAGCCAGAAATCTTACCGTGACACGTTACGCGTCACGGTAAGATCTATGTGGGGTGGGGGTTGGGGGTGGATTATCAGGACAGCGGGGCCAAGGGAAGACTGAGTCAAGAAAAACCAAATTCCTTACATTATACTAGCCATTTTATAATGATAGAACCCAGGTTCTGTAGCGGTAAAGTAATCCTTTAAGGAAAAGTTAAGGAATTCTTAAGGAGCGGCGAAGTGACTGATTCTCCGTTGTTTACCTCCTAAATCGCCGCAGTAAAGCCACATTAATTAGTCTGGATTATCTAAGAGAGTCTAACCATTCTTTAAAAACTGTTTAAAATTGATTTGACCTTTATTAAGTTAGTTTAAAAGAAAGAGAGGGGAGATTTCACTGCTTTTTTTGCATCTGGACCACATTAAAACTGGTCCTGATTGAAAACCACTGCACCTAGACTTTTCAAATCTTGACTAGATTATCATAGTGAAGCTATAGATTATAGAAAACATAGTTTCTGATTTGTGAAACTTTTTTTCTATTTGTGAAAATGAAATAAAGGCACATGTCAACGCTTTTTTGGGGTACAAACCGCATTAGAACTGGTCCTGATTGAAAACCACTGCACCTAGACTCTTCAAATCTGGACTAGAATATCACAGAGAGGCTATAGATTATAGAAAACATAGTTTCTGATTTGTGAAACTTTTATTCTATTTGTGAAAATGCAAAGAATGCACATTTTAATGGTTTTTAGGGGTCTAGACCGCATTAGAACTGGTCCTGATTGAAAACCATTTCATCTAGACTCTTCAAATCTGGACTAGAATATCACAGTGAGGCTATACATCATAGAAAACATAGTTTCTGATTTGTGAAACTTTTTTTCTATTTGTGAAAATGAAATAAAGGCACATTTCAAGGTTTTTTTTGGGTCCAGACCGCATTAGAACTGGTCCTGATTGAAAACCACTGCACATAGACTCTTCAAATCTGGACTAGAATATCACAGAGAGGCTATAGATTATAGAAAACATAGTTTCTGATTTGTGAAACTTTTATTCTATTTGTGAAAATGCAAAGAATGCACATTTTAATGGTTTTTAGGGGTCTAGACCGCATTAGAACTGGTCCTGATTGAAAACCATTGCATCTAGACTCTTCAAATCTGGACTAGAATATCAGAGAGACTATACATTATGGAAAACATAGTTTCTGATTTGTGAAACTTTTTTCCTATTTGTGAAAATGCAATAAAGTTACATTTCAAGTTTTTTTTTAGGTCCAGACCGCATTAGAACTGGTCCTGATTGAAAACCACTGCACGTAGACTCTTCAAATCTGGACTAGAATATCACAGAGAGGCTATACATTATGGAAAACATAGTTTCTGATTTGTGAAACTTTTTTCCTATTTGTGAAAATGCAATAAAGTTACATTTCAAGTTTGTTTTGGGGTCCAGACCGCATTAGAACTGGTCCTGATTGAAAACCACTGCATCTAGACTCTTCAAATCTGAACTAGATTATCATAGTGAGGCTATAGATTATGGAAAACATAGTTTTTGATTTGTGAAACTTTTCTTCTATTTGTGAAAATGCAATAAAGGCACATGTCAACGCTTTTTTGGGGTACAGACCGCATTAGAACTGGTCTTGATTGAAAACCATTGCACCTAGACTCTTCAAATCTGGACTAGAATATCACAGAGAGGCTATAGATTATAGAAAACATAGTTTCTGATTTGTGAAACTTTTATTCTATTTGTGAAAATGCAAAGAATGCACATTTGAATGGTTTTTAGGGGTCTAGACCGCATTAGAACTGGTCCTGATTGAAAACCATTGCATCTAGACTCTTCAAATCTGGACTAGAATATCACAGTGAGGCTATACATTATAGAAAACATAGTTTATGATTTGTGAAACTTTTTTTCTATTTGTGAAAATGAAATAAAGGCACATGTCAACGCTTTTTTTGCATCTGGACCACATTAGAACTGGTCCTGATTGAAAACCACTGCACCTAGACTCTTCAAATCTGGACTAGAATATCACAGAGACGCTGTACATTATGGAAAACATAGTTTCTGATTTGTGAAACTTTTTTCCTATTTGTGAAAACTGAAAATGCAATAAAGTTACATTTCAAGTTTTTTTTTGGGTCCAGACCGCATTAGAACTGGTCCTGATTGAAAATCACTGCATCTAGACTCTTCAAATCTGGACTAGATTATCATAGTGAGGCTATAGATTATAGAAAACATAGTTTTTGATTTGTGAAACTTTTCTTCTATTTGTGAAAATACAATAAAGGCACATGTCAAGGCTTTTTTGGGGTCCAGACCGCATTAGAACTGGTCTTGATTGAAAACCACTGCATCTAGACTCTTCAAATATGGACTAGAATATCACAGAGAGGCTATACATTATAGAAAACATAGTTTCTGATTTGTGAAACTTTTATTCTATTTGTGAAAATGCAAAGAATGCACATTTTAATGGCTTTTAGGGGTTTAGACCGCATTAGAACTGGTCCTGATTGAAAACCATTGCATCTAGACTATTCAAATATTGACTAGATTATCATAGTGAGGCTATAGATTATGGAAAACATAGTTTTTGATTTGTGAAACTTTTCTTCTATTTGTGAAAATGAAATAAAGGCACAGGTCAAGGCTTTTTTGGGGTACAGACCGCATTAGAACTGGTCTTGATTGAAAACCACTGCACCTAGACTCTTCAAATCTGGACTAGATTATCACAGAGAGGCTATACATTATGGAAAACATAGTTTCTGATTTGTGAAACCTTTTTCCTATTTGTGAAAATGCAATAAAGATACATTTCAAGGTTTTTTTTTTGGGTCCAGACCGCATTAGAACTGGTCCTGATTGAAAACCACTGCATCTAGACTCTTCAAATCTGGACTAGAATATCACAGAGAGACTATACATTATAGAAAACATAGTTTCTGATTTGTGAAACCTTTTTCCTATTTGTGAAAATGCAATAAAGATACATTTCAAAGCTTTTTTTTTTTGTTCTATTTTTTGGGCATTTTTATGCTTTATTGACAGTGTAGAGACAGAGTTGAAATAGGGCAGAGAGGGAGTGACATGCAGAGAACAAACGGTTGGTTACGTTGTAACCCAGGTTCTCTGAGTGGAGAGACTATCTCTCCACCCTACATATTCCATATGTACGGGGACTGACCCCCATAGGGGCAGTTGACGTGGATACTCTTTAAGACACATCACTTGTGGCGGCCACGCATGATTGACCAGCCATGGCTATATAAGCTACACACATGTGTGGCCTCTTCGGTTTGAACCTTGATTGGAACGCGTTTCTGAGCGGCATCTTGGCTGGAGAGATAGTCTCTCCACTCAGAGAACCTGGGTTACAACGTAACCAACCGTTCTCTATCGTGTCAAGTCTATCTCTCCACCCTACATATTCCATATGTATGGGGACTTCTGTAAGACACACCGCGAGGAAACCAAGCAGACCCTGCTGCTCCTGCAGGAGCCTAAATAAAAAAGGCAGTTGAGTTCGAATGACATGTCACCACCACCAGTGTTCACCCATGTGCCCAGTATAAGGAACTATTTACAATTATACATACAGTCAAGTGCGAAAGTTTGTGAACCCCTTGAACATTTTGGAATTTTATTTATTTTTACCATTAATAATTAATTTTTATCAATACCAGTATTTTTTATATGAAATAACATATGTTTGTTTATCAATTCAACATTTTTCTTTCCCAGAAATAAATTGTTAAAACAGATAAAACAAATTATTTGACAACTGTTGTATGATCAAAAGTTTGTGAACCCTAAGCTGCATTGCTTAAATCGAGCAAGTAAACACAATCAGATGGGCCAAATTGAGTCATGAAATGGACCAATGTAGTGAGAGATCTTTAGGGAAGAAATTGGGCGGCACTAGATACAACAGAGATAAAACCAGGTCAGTTTAGGCTCACCAAAGTGAACCCATACAGGTCAGACATGCTAAAAGGGAAACAAATCTCTGAGGATCTCAGGAATAGAGTTGTGATGCTGCACATTTGTCTGGGGACAGCTATAAATTATTTTAAAAAAAGTTTGAGCTCCATCGGTCCACTGTGAGGCAAGTCATCTACAAATGGAGAGCTTTAAGAGTGACTGAACATCTGCCTAGAAGTGGACTTCCTTCAAAAATATCCATAAACACCACAAGATAAGTGATTTTTCAGTTAAAAGCCAACCCAAACATTACATCTAGTGATTTGCAGACCTCTCTTGCAGCATCTGGGACAGATGTGCATGGTTCCACAATAAGAAGAAAACTCAGTCAACATGTCTTTCATGGGATGGTTGCTGAAGAAGCCTCTGCTCTCAAAAAAGAGCAAAACTGTTTGTCACAACTTTGCCAGAGAGCACCTGGAGATACCTGAAGTCTTTTCTGTGGACAGATTAGTCCAACATTGAACTGTTTGGTCATAACCAAAACCGCCATGTTTGGGCAAAAACGCAATTCTGCCTACCACCAAGAGAACCTTCTCCCAAGTGAATAATGGTGGTTTCAAATGGTCTGCAAATCTCCAGATGTAATGTTTGGGTTGGCTTTTACCTGAAAAATCACTTTTCTTGTGGCGCTTGAGGATATTTTTGAAGGAAGTCCACTTCTAGGCAGATGTTAAGTCACTCTTAAAGCTCTCCATTTGTAGATGATTTGCCTCACGGTGGACCGATTGAGCTCAATTTTTTTTTTATGAATTTATAACTGTCCCCAGACAAATGTGCAACATCAAAACTCTATTCCTGAGATCCTGTGAGATGTTTTTTCCCTTTTGGCATGTCTGACCTGTATGGGTTCACTTTGGTGAGCCTAAACTGACCTGGTTTTATCTAGTGCCACCCAATTTCTTTCCTAAAGATCTCTCATTACATTGGTCTATTTCATCAACCAATTTGGCCCACCTGATTGTGTTTACCTGCTCCATTTAAGCAATGCAGCTCAGGGTTCACAAACTTTTGCACATACAACATTCGTCAAATAATTTGTTTTATCTGTTTTAACAATTGATTTCTGGAAAAGAAAAATGTTGAATTGATAAACAAACATCTGTTATTTCATATAAAAAATACTGGTATTGATAAAAATGAATTATTAATGGTAAAAATAAATAAAATTCCAAAATGTTCAAGGGGTTCACAAACTTTCGCACTTGACTGTATGTACACACTCCTCGCCAAGGCGCCAGACGCTACAAAGGTTAAGCTGGCCCTGCAAGGCGCTAAAGCCAGCCATGAATGGGTAGATGGCCTAGCCCAAACGCGCACCGTCCTGCTGCATTGAGCCCAGCACTCGCTCCAAGAATGGATGCAGTAGAACCGGATAAAAGTCGACAGGGTCGACCAAGAGGCCGCCGTACGAATCTCCGATAGAGGGGCCCCTTGCCATAGGGCCCATGATGTAGTAATGCCCCGTGTGGAGTGCGCCCGCACCCCTACTGGGGTCGGCTTGCCTGCCCTCTCATATGCCTGCTGGATAGCATCCACAACCCAGTGGGCAAAGCCTGGTCTTGGAGTCTGGCTGTCCAAAACGGTTGGGCTTGTAACAGACAAAGAGCTGGTCCGTTGTCCTATGGCCACGTGTCCGATGCAGATACACTGTTAGGGCCCTGACTGGGCACAGTAGTGACTCCACCCTGCTTCACCTTCCTGAGGAGGGTGGAAAGGGTGCAGCTCAATAGATCGACCGGCGTGGGACTCAGAACAGACTTGAGGGTGGAATGCAGGGTTCGGGCGCAGCACCACCCCGGCACCACCTGGCAAGAAGCGGCAGCAGTCCTCATGCACTGAAAGAGCATGCAGCTCTCCCATATTAATTGTGAGCAAAAACGCTGTCTTGAGAGAAAGCCATTGTAGCCTAGCTGTATCCACGGGCTCGAATGTCTCATTCTGCAAGACCAACAGCACCACCTCCAAATCCCATGGGGGGACAGCTGGCCTTCTGCGATGTGGAGTAACCCTACGAGCACCTCTAAGAAACTGAGCAATAAGGTCGCAACAGCCTTCTGCCAGCTTCCGAGGTCCGATACGGGCTGCCTTTATGGCTGCCACTATTCCCCTCAATGTCGAGGGAGATTTGCCCACCTCCAACATTTCCTGGAGGAACTGGAGAATGTCATGGGCCGTGCAGGCGAGGGGATCCACCTGTCTCGAATTGCACCATGATTGAAACACTCCCCAACGATAAGCGTATGCCGCCCTCGTTGATGGAGCCCGGGCTCCTTGTAGAGTGCTAACCACAGACTGGGGCAACCCCATAGCTAGAAACCTGGCCCTCTCAGGGGCCAGGCCCAAAGCCGGAGACCCTGGGGAAAAGGATGAAAAAGAGTCCCGTGGACCTGGGACAGGAGGTCCCGCCGACCCGGGAGCTCTCACAGGTGTCCCTGAAGCAGGGGTGCAATCGCTGAGAACCAGATCATCTGGGGCCAGTTGGGGGCCACCAGGATGAGGCTCACCTCTTCCACCTGAACTCTCTGTAGAAGTGTATGAAGGAGGGTGATGGGAGGGAAGGCATACAGGAGGCCCTGTGGCCACTGGTGTGCCATGGCATCCGTGCCCAAGGGAGGATCGCCCTTTTTCAAGGAGAAAAAGAGGGGACAGTGAGCTGTCACCCTTGAGGAGAAGAGATCGGCTGTGGCTGTACCAAAGCACTCCCAGATATCGCTCACAACCTCCGGATGCAGTCTCCATTCCCCGGGGAGGGGTCCCCCTCTGGAGAGCCGATCCGCCGCAAGGTTCACCTGACCCGGCACGTGCATCGCCCTGAGGGACTTGAATCGTGGATACGCCCACTCCCATATTATCTGAGCCAATCTGCAAAGGCGCGGGGAACCCAGGCCCCCCTGCCTGTTTATGTATACCGCTGCCGCTGTTCTGTCTGTCCTTACCAGTACATGGCGGTTTTCCAGCTCACTATGATAATCTAGTCCAGATTTGAAGAGTCTAGATGCAGTGGTTTTCAATCAGGACCAGTTCTAATGCGGTCTGGACCCCAAAATAAACTTGAAATGTAACTTTTTATGCTTTATTGACAGTGTAGAGACAGAGTTGAAATAGGGCAGAGAGGGGAGTGACATGCAGAGAACGGTTGGTTACGTTGTAACCCAGGTTCTCTGAGTGGAGAGACTATCTCTCCACCCTACATATTCCATATGTACGGGGACTGACCCCCATAGGGGCAGTTGACGTGGATACTCTTTAAGACACATCACTTGTGGCGGCCACGCATGATTGACCAGCCATGGCTATATAAGCTACACACATGTGTGGCCTCTTCGGTTTGAACCTTGATTGGAACGCGTTTCTGAGCGGCATCTTGGCTGGAGAGATAGTCTCTCCACTCAGAGAACCTGGGTTACAACGTAACCAACCGTTCTCTATCGTGTCAAGTCTATCTCTCCACCCTACATATTCCATATGTATGGGGACTTCTGTAAGACACACCGCGAGGAAACCAAGCAGACCCTGCTGCTCCTGCAGGAGCCTAAATAAAAAAGGCAGTTGAGTTCGAATGACATGTCACCACCACCAGTGTTCACCCATGTGCCCAGTATAAGGAACTATTTACAATTATACATACAGTCAAGTGCGAAAGTTTGTGAACCCCTTGAACATTTTGGAATTTTATTTATTTTTACCATTAATAATTAATTTTTATCAATACCAGTATTTTTTATATGAAATAACATATGTTTGTTTATCAATTCAACATTTTTCTTTCCCAGAAATAAATTGTTAAAACAGATAAAACAAATTATTTGACAACTGTTGTATGATCAAAAGTTTGTGAACCCTAAGCTGCATTGCTTAAATCGAGCAAGTAAACACAATCAGATGGGCCAAATTGAGTCATGAAATGGACCAATGTAGTGAGAGATCTTTAGGGAAGAAATTGGGCGGCACTAGATACAACAGAGATAAAACCAGGTCAGTTTAGGCTCACCAAAGTGAACCCATACAGGTCAGACATGCTAAAAGGGAAACAAATCTCTGAGGATCTCAGGAATAGAGTTGTGATGCTGCACATTTGTCTGGGGACAGCTATAAATTATTTAAAAAAAAGTTTGAGCTCCATCGGTCCACTGTGAGGCAAGTCATCTACAAATGGAGAGCTTTAAGAGTGACTGAACATCTGCCTAGAAGTGGACTTCCTTCAAAAATATCCATAAACACCACAAGATAAGTGATTTTTCAGTTAAAAGCCAACCCAAACATTACATCTAGTGATTTGCAGACCTCTCTTGCAGCATCTGGGACAGATGTGCATGGTTCCACAATAAGAAGAAAACTCAGTCAACATGTCTTTCATGGGATGGTTGCTGAAGAAGCCTCTGCTCTCAAAAAAGAGCAAAACTGTTTGTCACAACTTTGCCAGAGAGCACCTGGAGATACCTGAAGTCTTTTCTGTGGACAGATTAGTCCAACATTGAACTGTTTGGTCATAACCAAAACCGCCATGTTTGGGCAAAAACGCAATTCTGCCTACCACCAAGAGAACCTTCTCCCAAGTGAATAATGGTGGTTTCAAATGGTCTGCAAATCTCCAGATGTAATGTTTGGGTTGGCTTTTACCTGAAAAATCACTTTTCTTGTGGCGCTTGAGGATATTTTTGAAGGAAGTCCACTTCTAGGCAGATGTTAAGTCACTCTTAAAGCTCTCCATTTGTAGATGATTTGCCTCACGGTGGACCGATTGAGCTCAATTTTTTTTTTATGAATTTATAACTGTCCCCAGACAAATGTGCAACATCAAAACTCTATTCCTGAGATCCTGTGAGATGTTTTTCCCTTTTGGCATGTCTGACCTGTATGGGTTCACTTTGGTGAGCCTAAACTGACCTGGTTTTATCTAGTGCCACCCAATTTCTTTCCTAAAGATCTCTCATTACATTGGTCTATTTCATCAACCAATTTGGCCCACCTGATTGTGTTTACCTGCTCCATTTAAGCAATGCAGCTCAGGGTTCACAAACTTTTGCACATACAACATTCGTCAAATAATTTGTTTTATCTGTTTTAACAATTGATTTCTGGAAAAGAAAAATGTTGAATTGATAAACAAACATCTGTTATTTCATATAAAAAATACTGGTATTGATAAAAATGAATTATTAATGGTAAAAATAAATAAAATTCCAAAATGTTCAAGGGGTTCACAAACTTTCGCACTTGACTGTATGTACACACTCCTCGCCAAGGCGCCAGACGCTACAAAGGTTAAGCTGGCCCTGCAAGGCGCTAAAGCCAGCCATGAATGGGTAGATGGCCTAGCCCAAACGCGCACCGTCCTGCTGCATTGAGCCCAGCACTCGCTCCAAGAATGGATGCAGTAGAACCGGATAAAAGTCGACAGGGTCGACCAAGAGGCCGCCGTACGAATCTCCGATAGAGGGGCCCCTTGCCATAGGGCCCATGATGTAGTAATGCCCCGTGTGGAGTGCGCCCGCACCCCTACTGGGGTCGGCTTGCCTGCCCTCTCATATGCCTGCTGGATAGCATCCACAACCCAGTGGGCAAAGCCTGGTCTTGGAGTCTGGCTGTCCAAAACGGTTGGGCTTGTAACAGACAAAGAGCTGGTCCGTTGTCCTATGGCCACGTGTCCGATGCAGATACACTGTTAGGGCCCTGACTGGGCACAGTAGTGACTCCACCCTGCTTCACCTTCCTGAGGAGGGTGGAAAGGGTGCAGCTCAATAGATCGACCGGCGTGGGACTCAGAACAGACTTGAGGGTGGAATGCAGGGTTCGGGCGCAGCACCACCCCGGCACCACCTGGCAAGAAGCGGCAGCAGTCCTCATGCACTGAAAGAGCATGCAGCTCTCCCATATTAATTGTGAGCAAAAACGCTGTCTTGAGAGAAAGCCATTGTAGCCTAGCTGTATCCACGGGCTCGAATGTCTCATTCTGCAAGACCAACAGCACCACCTCCAAATCCCATGGGGGGACAGCTGGCCTTCTGCGATGTGGAGTAACCCTACGAGCACCTCTAAGAAACTGAGCAATAAGGTCGCAACAGCCTTCTGCCAGCTTCCGAGGTCCGATACGGGCTGCCTTTATGGCTGCCACTATTCCCCTCAATGTCGAGGGAGATTTGCCCACCTCCAACATTTCCTGGAGGAACTGGAGAATGTCATGGGCCGTGCAGGCGAGGGGATCCACCTGTCTCGAATTGCACCATGATTGAAACACTCCCCAACGATAAGCGTATGCCGCCCTCGTTGATGGAGCCCGGGCTCCTTGTAGAGTGCTAACCACAGACTGGGGCAACCCCATAGCTAGAAACCTGGCCCTCTCAGGGGCCAGGCCCAAAGCCGGAGACCCTGGGGAAAAGGATGAAAAAGAGTCCCGTGGACCTGGGACAGGAGGTCCCGCCGACCCGGGAGCTCTCACAGGTGTCCCTGAAGCAGGGGTGCAATCGCTGAGAACCAGATCATCTGGGGCCAGTTGGGGGCCACCAGGATGAGGCTCACCTCTTCCACCTGAACTCTCTGTAGAAGTGTATGAAGGAGGGTGATGGGAGGGAAGGCATACAGGAGGCCCTGTGGCCACTGGTGTGCCATGGCATCCGTGCCCAAGGGAGGATCGCCCTTTTTCAAGGAGAAAAAGAGGGGACAGTGAGCTGTCACCCTTGAGGAGAAGAGATCGGCTGTGGCTGTACCAAAGCACTCCCAGATATCGCTCACGACCTCCGGATGCAGTCTCCATTCCCCGGGGAGGGGTCCCCCTCTGGAGAGCCGATCCGCCGCAAGGTTCACCTGACCCGGCACGTGCATCGCCCTGAGGGACTTGAATCGTGGATACGCCCACTCCCATATTATCTGAGCCAATCTGCAAAGGCGCGGGGAACCCAGGCCCCCCTGCCTGTTTATGTATACCGCTGCCGCTGTTCTGTCTGTCCTTACCAGTACATGGCGGTTTTCCAGCTCACTATGATAATCTAGTCCAGATTTGAAGAGTCTAGATGCAGTGGTTTTCAATCAGGACCAGTTCTAATGCGGTCTGGACCCCAAAATAAACTTGAAATGTAACTTTTTATGCTTTATTGACAGTGTAGAGACAGAGTTGAAATAGGGCAGAGAGGGGAGTGACATGCAGAGAACGGTTGGTTACGTTGTAACCCAGGTTCTCTGAGTGGAGAGACTATCTCTCCACCCTACATATTCCATATGTACGGGGACTGACCCCCATAGGGGCAGTTGACGTGGATACTCTTTAAGACACATCACTTGTGGCGGCCACGCATGATTGACCAGCCATGGCTATATAAGCTACACACATGTGTGGCCTCTTCGGTTTGAACCTTGATTGGAACGCGTTTCTGAGCGGCATCTTGGCTGGAGAGATAGTCTCTCCACTCAGAGAACCTGGGTTACAACGTAACCAACCGTTCTCTATCGTGTCAAGTCTATCTCTCCACCCTACATATTCCATATGTATGGGGACTTCTGTAAGACACACCGCGAGGAAACCAAGCAGACCCTGCTGCTCCTGCAGGAGCCTAAATAAAAAAGGCAGTTGAGTTCGAATGACATGTCACCACCACCAGTGTTCACCCATGTGCCCAGTATAAAGGAACTATTTACAATTATACATATGTACACACTCCTCGCCAAGGCGCCAGACGCTACAAAGTGCAAAAGAGCTAAATGGATAGCCTGCAATTCCAACTGATTGATGTTCTGTGTCAACCAGGGTACGTGCCATTGGCCACTGATGCCTTGACCCTTGTGTACGGCTCCCCAGCCTACCAGGGAGGCGTCGGCGGACACCACCTGGCGACGCAACACCGGCCCCAGTGCATTGCCCTGTGCTGAATTGGCTGGTTCCTCCCACAAGCGGAGAGCTATGTGCAGTCTGCATGAAACCAACACTCTGGCATGCTCTCTGTGATATTCTAGTCCAGATTTGAAGAGTCTAGATGCAGTGGTTTTCAATCAGGACCAGTTCTAATGCGGTCTGGACCCCAAAAAAAACTTGAAATGTAACTTTATTGCATTTTCACAAATAGGAAAAAAGTTTCACAAATCAGAAACTATGTTTTCCATAATGTATAGCCTCTCTGTGATATTCTAGTCATGATTTGAAGAGTCTAGGTGCAGTGGTTTTCAATCAGGACCAGTTCTAATGCGGTCTAGACCCCAAAAAAGCGTTGACATGTGCCTTTATTTCATTTTCACAAATAGAATAAAAGTTTCACAAATCAGAAACTATGTTTTCTATAATCTATAGCCTCTCTGTGATATTCTAGTCCAGATTTGAAGAGTCTAGTTGCAGTGGTTTTCAATCAAGACCAGTTCTAATGCGGTCTAGACCCCAAAAAAGCCTTGACCTGTGCCTTTATTGCATTTTCACAAATAGAAGAAAAGTTTCACAAATCAAAAACTATGTTTTCCATAATGTATAGCCTCTCTGTGATATTCTAGTCCAGATTTGAAGAGTCTACGTGCAGTGGTTTTCAATCAGGACCAGTTCTAATGCGGTCTGGACCCAAAAAAAACCTTGAAATGTATCTTTATTGCATTTTCACAAATAGGAAAAAAGTTTCACAAATCAGAAACTATGTTTTCCATAATGTATAGCCTCTCTGTGATATTCGAGTCCAGATTTGAAGAGTCTAGGTGCAGTGGTTTTCAATCAGGACCAGTTCTAATGTGGTCCAGATGCAAAAAAAGCGTTGACATGTGCCTTTATTTCATTTTCACAAATAGAAGAAAAGTTTCACAAATCAGAAACTATGTTTTCTATAATGTATAGCCTCACTGTGATATTCTAGTCCAGATTTGAAGAGTCTAGATGCAATGGTTTTCAATCAGGACCAGTTCTAATGCGGTCTAGACCCCTAAAAAACCATTAAAATGTGCATTCTTTGCATTTTCACAAATAGAATAAAAGTTTCACAAATCAGAAACTATGTTTTCTATAATCTATAGCCTCACTGTGATATTCTAGTCCAGATTTGAAGAGTCTACGTGCAGTGGTTTTCAATCAGGACCAGTTCTAATGTGGTCTGTACCCCAAAAAAAACTTGAAATGTAATTTTATTGCATTTTCACAAATAGGAAAAAAGTTTCACAAATCAGAAACTATGTTTTCCATAATGTATAGCCTCTCTGTGATATTCTAGTCCAGATTTGAAGAGTCTACGTGCAGTGGTTTTCAATCAGGACCAGTTCTAATGCGGTCTGGACCCAAAAAAAAAACCTTGAAATGTATCTTTATTGCATTTTCACAAATAGGAAAAAAGTTTCACAAATCAGAAACTATGTTTTCCATAATGTGTAGCCTCTCTGTGATATTCGAGTCCAGATTTGAAGAGTCTACGTGCAGTGGTTTTCAATCAGGACCAGTTCTAATGCGGTCTGGACCCAAAAAAACCTTGAAATGTATCTTTATTGTATTTTCACAAGTGAGGAAAAAAGTTTCACAAATCAGAAACTATGTTTTCCATAATGTATAGCCTCTCTGTGATATTCTAGTCCAGATTTGAAGAGTCTAGGTGCAGTGGTTTTCAATCAGGACCAGTTCTAATGTGGTCCAGATGCAAAAAAAGCGTTGACATGTGCCTTTATTTCATTTTCACAAATAGAAGAAAAGTTTCACAAATCAGAAACTATGTTTTCTATAATGTATAGCCTCACTGTAATATTCTAGTCCAGATTTGAAGAGTCTAGATGCAATGGTTTTCAATCAGGACCAGTTCTAATGCGGTCTAGACCCCTAAAAACCATTAAAATGTGCATTCTTTGCATTTTCACAAATAGAATAAAAGTTTCACAAATCAGAAACTATGTTTTCTACAATCTATAGCCTCTCTGTGATATTCTAGTCCAGATTTGAAGAGTCTAGGTGCAGTGGTTTTCAATCAAGACCAGTTCTAATGTGGTCTGTACCCCAAAAAAGCCTTGACATGTGCCTTTATTGCATTTTCACAAATAGAAGAAAAGTTTCACAAATCAAAAACTATGTTTTCCTTAATCTATAGCCTCACTATGATAATCTAGTTCAGATTTGAAGAGTCTAGATGCAGTGGTTTTCAATCAGGACCAGTTCTAATGCGGTCTGGACCCCAAAAAAAAACCTTGAAATGTATCTTTATTGCATTTTCACAAATAGGAAAAAGGTTTCACAAATCAGAAACTATGGTTGCGTTCCGAATCGCATACTCTTTCTTTTTTCTATTCTACATACTACATCCGACGATAAAAAGAATCTAGTTAGGATGCAGTAGACATACTATTGGGACATACTTTTCTCTCTTATTTCATCATAACATTGCGCCTTGATCTTGCCTCTTGCTTTTATATCCGTCGCATCCCCGTTTGTTTTCATAACATGGACCTATAGGCTTCGTCGATGTTACGTCACTTCACGTGCGCACTGGATTGTGGGTCAGAATCGCCCAAATAGGATAAACTTTTCAACACTAACAATCTTGGCCGCATGAAGTAGACCATCCGGGTACTTCTAACCATCCTAAATCTGGCCACAAGAATCGGGACATCCTAAATCTTTTTTCTACATACTATATAGTAGAAAGTATGCGATTCGGAACGCAACCTATGTTTTCCATAATCTATAGCCTCACTGTGATATTCTAGTCCAGATTTGAAGAGTCTAGATGCAGTGGTTTTCAATCAGGACCAGTTCTAATGCGGTCTGGACCCAAAAAAATAATTGAAATGTAACTTTTTTGCATTTTCACAAATAGGAAAACATTTTCACAAATCAGAAACTATGTTTTCCATAATGTATAGCCTCTCTGTGATAATCTAGTCAAGATTTGAAGAGTCTAGGTGCAGTGGTTTTCAATCAGGACCAGTTTTAATGTGGTCCAGATGCAAAAAAAGCAGTGAAATCTCCCCTCTCTTTCTTTTAAACTAACTTAATAAAGGTTAAATCAATTTTAAACAGTTTTTAAAGAATGGTTAGACTCTCTTAGATAATCTAGACTAATTAATGTGGCTTTACTGCGGCGATTTAGGAGGTTAAACAATGGAGAATCAGTCACTTCGCCGCTCCTTAAGAATCCCTTAACTTTTCCTTAACTGCCGAATCGGCTGCTGCGAATCAGCTGCCAACTTCAGCGTCGTCCACTCAGTGTAGTCTGTTTGGCAGGTGCAATGAACTGTCAGCGAATGTAATTAATCATATCTCATTAAATACCAAACTGATTTTCACGCGGTTTTCTTTGCTGTAAAGATCATACATGTAGCTATGATACAGGGCACACGTTTTGACGTGTTTTAATATTCATAGTGGGCTTAACAGTCATAGAAGATTCTGATATGATATAAGTAACCAGACGTCCGAGATCAGAACGAGGAACATCCCCCGAAAAGGGGGAAAACGGAGACATTTCCAGTTTGACTAGCAATCTGATTGGAAAAACCTAATGAGGTGTCAACATAACGGGAACAGGTAGTTGTTTCTGTTTAGCCAGGGACAGGCAACCAACAATGGGGACATCTGGTCACCTTTATGATATGTGATGTAGGCTATGATAGGTATTTTGCAAATCCCACACTATAGACTAAATAGCCTATGATAGAGAAGCAGAAACAGATAGGGGCAGTAAAGTCAGCTATTTTAATATGTTAACAATATATGATTAGGCTATATATAAATATATTTATTCATTTACAGTGACGAGCATACACAATAAAGACAATCACAGGGATAACATAAACAAAACAGAAATAAAATAGGATAAAATATATTAATTTAAATAAAGTAGGCCTATACAAAATACAAAAAAAAGAGCAAAAATAAAATAGGCTACTAAATTAACAATGAATTCAGCTAAAACAGTTGCAGTCAGATGTGTAAAATTCAGAAATCATAGATTCAAATAAACCAAGAGTAGGAAGATTTTTAAATTGCTCTGCAGAGCATTCCATGAATTAGGGGCACTACATGAAAAGGCAGTTATTCCTAAACTGGAGTTAGCTCGGGGAAATTTAGGAGGAGTAGTCGAGCATGGTACATATGAAGGGTGGATGTTTCCCATGAAGGCATTAAATATAAATAAAAACCAGTGTATATAATATCTCATTAAAAGAGAAGGACAACATGAGTGTTCATGTAAAAATATGTTTTATTTCTCTAATTTAAAATACAAGCTTGTTAGGCAATTGCCTCTTAAAAGAGGACGGGATTATTTAAAAGCAAAGTCTTCTTGGTTGTCCAATGTTCTATACTAGGGGGGGATACCAAGTTCAGTCTAGTCTCGAGTTGGTTCCTCAGACACAGACAGGAAATCAATGTGTGCCTTGCAGCGCGGTACATTTAAAAACACATTCAATACAAAACCACAGTAATCAAAAGTATTAAATTAAGGGAAAATCAAACAACAACAGCAAACAATAATACTCAAATGCATAAAATAAAGTTAACCATCCTTACAATCGCATTTTACTCCGAAGAGAAATAAAAGGATTTTGATTCTGATCTCTGATTAGCTAAAACCCCTGAAAGAGGACTGTTTTACAGAGCTTCTTTCTTGTGCTCCCTTTCTGTAATTCAAGCGAGGCCAGTTTGGCAATGTGGTGCAGCCTTAATTTGTGAAAGACAGACACAACCAATGACAACAAGTCGGAATGGTGGTTGTCGATGCCAAACTGTGTCTCCTCAATATGTTCCCCAAGCAGAAACACATCCTCCGTTCCAATCTCCTCCCGGACGAAGTGTGTGACTCGGACGTCTGGTTACTTATATCATATCAGAATCTTCTATGACTGTTAAGCCCACTATGAATATTAAAACACGTCGAAACTTGTGCCCTGTATCTTAGCTACATGTATGATCTTTGCAGCAAAGAAAACCGCGTGAAAATCAGTTTGGTATTTAATGAGATATGATTAATTACATTCGCTGAC
Organism: Ammodytes dubius; assembly: GCA_026122265.1. NCBI lineage: Eukaryota > Metazoa > Chordata > Actinopteri > Uranoscopiformes > Ammodytidae > Ammodytes > Ammodytes dubius. Next base: position 153,938 of record JAOPFK010000086.1, on the reverse strand, counting down.
AGTTCATTGCACCTGCCAAACAGACTACACTGAGTGGAACATTTGACCGGTTCAAGATGGCGCCCGCATTTCTCACGCTCAACGCGGCGTCTATCCTTTATTATGTCTATGGTCCCAATACTGTCAAAGTTAGAGGCACACTTATATGATAGTCAGTAATTGCACACTTGCAGTAATCATTATACTCCAGATTTACTATCAGAAGAAGAGGACACTCAATAAAAGAGAAGGTCTGGGGAGATCTTGAAAAAAAATATCAGGTATTCTCCATTTGCAAACGATAGCTTCAGTATGTTCACAAAGAAAGGAGGTAAACCTAACCATTTTCATTTTTAGACACTTAATCATGTTTTTATTACAGGATAAAGACATTCACAACTTCCTTCAGGAGGCAACATTAATGGACCCTCGCTTTAAAGGCAGACTGGAAGTTGGTGTTGCTGAAGCCTGGGACAGACTGGAGAAAGCAGCAGTTGACAGTGCCACAGCAGCAGCAAAGGTATTTTACTTATGTGTGTCAGTGACACAGTGTACTACTAATTGCTAATTTCCCCCTCATATGTACTGTTTATGTCCACACCATTGTTACAGTTTCTGTGATTAATCTTTGCTGTTTTAAGGGCAATCTGTTTTTGTCTACAGGTTCCAATAGGGGGCCCCCAGACTGAGGCTGAGGAAGAAGGCTTTGAAGGTGAGGGTGATGATGAGGAGGAGGAGAACCAAGCAGGAAAACATGTAAGTTCAACCATGTACTATCTATCTAGTCTGAAATTAATTGTCTTTTTGTACTTTACTAAATTGAACTTCTTTGTATTTTTCAGCCAAGAGGACTAGCTCATAAGAAGTCAGCTTTGGAGCAGCTGTTTGAGGATGAAGACAGAGTGCTTCTCCAGACTGGTCAGACCACAAGCAGTGCCCTCTCCGTCGCAGAGCAGGTCCAGCAAGAGATCATGGTATACAAAGGCCTGCTAGCCATCCCATCTGGACAAGACCCTGTGGCCTGGTGGGGGGGTAAGAGGGAGACCCTCCCAAATTTGTCTGAACTCTCAGATTTGTACCTGTGTGTCCAGGCCTCATCAACCCCCTCTGAGAGGGTTTTCTCATGTGCTGGGAATACCATAAGTCAGGAAAGATGTCGCATACTGCCAGAGAAGGCAAATATGGTCATATTCCTCCAGGAAAACGGTTGAAATAAATGCAGATGTCCTCACCAGTCAGTCAGTCAGTCACAAAGCTTGTTCTAAAAATGTGCAATACTTTTAAGTTCCCCAATCTCCATTATTATATTGTTTGTTGTGTTTGATATTATCTAAATTGTGTGAATTCTATTTAATAATAGTTTATTTTTATGTTACTTCTATTTATATTGTTTAAGTTAATTGTGTTGGCACTTGGCAGTGACACTGGAAATAAAAGGGCATTGTTTTTTGACAAAGTATGTGTATTTTGAGTTTTTAAAGTATCGGCAAAAGTACCGTTTAAGCACCGGAACCGTTTCAAAAGTACAGAGTAGTAACCGGTATCGAAATAAACCTAACCGATACCCAACCCTAGTTGTGACATCACAACTGGGCAAACTGTAGGTGAGACAGTGAGACCATAAAACACTCTTTCTGCCTTTTCTCAGGCTAGGATGAACCGATTTCTAAAATGTTTGCACATTTATACTACATAGGATCTCAGAGTTCAATACACCTTCATATTCCCACTGGTGAAGTAGGCCTTTAAGTATCTTGCATTTAACAACACTTAAAATTATTACAATCTTTGCTCCCTCCAGTCCAAAATCGTATGCTCTTGAGTGTTTGTGTGATTTATCAGCTAATTGGTGTGTCTCAGTTAGTCTCCTGGGTCTATTATAGAGGGTAACAGTCTATTACCTTCAGCTGTATGTTAGTTCGGACATTCAGAGTCTAATGCATTTAAATCAAGTATTTCTAACATGCAGATGACCGACATCAGACTGAGGGCCAACCTGAGGATGCTCTGTTATGTTTCCTTAAAAACTTGGTTCGCTGTTTGGAAGGGGGAGATTTCAGATGAATGTGGAAAGCTCAGTGTTGCTTTCTGAGACCTGGAGGAAGCTGTTCTTTTCCTCTTCCTGCTACATTTTCAAGAGTTCTACACTTTCTGTTGGAAGCAACAGCAGAACAACTATGCAAAGAAAAGGCATCAGAGTTGGTTTAAAAAAATATCTAATCTTATTATGAGTGAACAGGATCTTTGTAATAGGCCAGATAGTCAGTAATTGCACACTTGCAGTAATCATTATACTCCAGATTTACTATCTTATGCTTTTGCAAGGGCAAACACAAGTATTAGCGGGTGATTGGTGTTTGATGTCTCTCGAAATTACATTCATCTTTTCCAATAACTTGAAGCAAAATGCGGCCGTAAAAGCAATGATCATGATAACATTTCAATAATGGCAACCATAAAAGAACTCACCAGATGAAAGGTCATTGTTAATGGCGGGCAGGCGATATTTTGTGTCACAAAAGGGCCCATCCTTGATGGTAAATCTCTCCAATAAGGACGGCCTTGTTCGGTGCACTCTCTCTTTCAAAGAACCTGGGGCCGGTTTCCCGATAACGTCATCTCTTAGCGCTACGAAGACTCCTACGAAGACTCCTACGTTATGACTTACCAAAGTTGTTTACCTCTGTAGTCGTGGTTCCCGAACCGTGTCTTAGGAGAAGCACTCCTTACGTCGTTCGTACACTGCTGAAATCGGTTGCTCCGAGTTCGATTATCCATTTCCTGCTCATTTCATGCGCAGCTGCATCTGTATGCTGTCTAATCAAATCTACCCGTGCATTTCTAGTGTAATATAAAGTCATGAATTAGTTTGTTGAATCATCATCTGTGTTTTGGAACTCTTGTTTTATAATCTAAGTATCTTTAAGAACACTAATCACGTTACTTGGTGGGTCAGTAATGAAACTGAAAGTAGATATAATATCGCCAATAGCCTATATAAATAAAAACAGACGGCCCAAACAGCGTCCAAATGAGCTAAAATCCTAAATACAATAAACAGTAACATGGCACACTTATTTTAAGGTAAGCTCTAATTGATTATTCATTCATTTTTTCGCACGTTTACATGTTTTGAGGCGGAGGATCCGACGCACTCTGCCCGGGCTCAGCTGACAGCTGAGAGCCGGTGTGGAACGCAGTGCGGAGGTTCTAGTGTTAACCATGTCGAACATACTAGCCTACCATAGCCTATACCAATTTAAAAAAAGATATAGAAAATATAGAAACAGCGGAGGAGATGAAGATTGTTACAGCAATTATTTCCATCATGAATGACTTGTGGCAGTTCCATGCGCAACAGGGATGTCACTCATGTCCGTTTTACGCATGGTGCTTTACAGAAGGAAATGTGGGGGTTTGTATCTCTGGCGATGCCACAGCGATCGCAGGGACTTTCACTTGTGTCATTAAACTTATAAATCTGACTGTATTTCATATCACAGGGATACAGCGATGACTGTAGCCTATTTAATAACAAACTGATAAAAACGATCCGACTGTAGGCTATAGTGTATCACGTATTGGTATTTTCATATTGACGGACATCGCATCCATTCAATTAATGCTGATTGTCAAGTCAGTTAGATGACTAAAAAGTAGGCTACTTGTTCATATATTTTGAACACTTTGTGAATCAGAGTTAATGGCATTCTGCTAAAATATATAATAGCCTAAGCCTACTTTAAATATACGTGATATACACTATACAGTTGGATCGTTTTTAACAGTTTGTTATTAAATACAGTCATCGCTGTGTCCGTTTGATATGAAATACAGTCAGATTTATTAGTTAAATTACACAAGTGAGAGCTGAAACATCCATACGGTAGAGCTAAGAAGGCTCTGAGGGCGCTCCAGACCAACCTTACCAACGTATGACGTACGAAAGAGATTCGTAGCAAAGAAGGTTTTGGGAAACAGGCGAAACGTTAAGTAGGAACTCTACGTAGGGGTTACGAATGACGTAGCGTTAAGAAGGCTCTAAGAAGGCTTTGGGAAACCGGCCCCAGAGCAGTACCTGTAGGAACATGATTGGCTGTTATTAGTCAGCTGGTGACCAAGCTGATACAAGCCAACTGACCAACTGCTACATTTGATGAACATCAGTGATTGATTATCAACATTTTGTATGTGAAACAATGTATGTCATGGTATATTCTCATCACAGAAAGTTCATGAGAACAGGCTAAATAAGCCACTTCTAATTTTTTGAAGGGGTGTGGCCTACTGTCAGATTGATCAGCAGTCAGGATTAAGTGGATAAAAAATCAAAGTAATTGGCCATTTCAAACTATGGTAAATGGTCATTGTCTCCAGTTAGCTTCTTTTACCAGCGATAAAACAGCCCCAACAGACACGCCTCTGCGATTACTTTAAATGCTTGGAATGATTGGTTGCCAGTAAAGGTTACCTCATGTCAGACAGATGACAGCCCAAAAATGATACTAATGGATTCCAATGACTTTCTGGGATTTGTTTTTAATCAGCCACGCAGTACACAGGGTCCCTCGGAAGGATGCATATATTTTTTCATAAATGTCACTGTTGCATATAATGGCACAGCGCGACAGATTAAATAGGAGGTAGCGAGTCCCTGGGTCTGGCAGGAATGATGCTAGAAAAGAGCCAAATTTATTTTCAAGCTTTGTGCAAGCATCTGGCCACTGACATTCATTACTGACAGCATGTCATTTGAAAGCCAATTTTCTCCACTTTAGGAAACCTTCAAGTGCATTCTGCAATTCAGGCTTTTCACACACGCACACACACACACACACACACACACACACACACACACACACACACACACACACACACACACACACACACACACACACACACACACACACACACACACACACACACACACACAGTGACAGTTATCAAACTTAAAAGGTATATCTAGGCAGAGTGCTTTGTCTGAATAGTGTTTTTTAGGTTACGACTATGTGAGTGGATATCCTGAAGGCCTAACTGTCAATTGAATACTATGACATTAGAAATAGTGAAAAACTTATCTTTTCTGCTTTACTTGATGCTGTATTCTTTACAGTGTATCAACTAACTACTTGCAACAGGAAAAGGCTTGTCTTTCTGTTAATTGTCAATGACATAATCAAAAGATTTACAAAACCATCCATCTCTGTGAGATAGGGTTAAACTATCACATATTCCTTGGAATTGTCTATTGTGTATTCTTAAACCATTTTTACAATTTGAGGACAGGATTACCACAATGAAAAATGTTAAGGAATTCCGACGATTTACCTGAGGGATGATACATATTATTCTTACATAATCAAAAGATAATACAGGAAACAAAATACTGATACTTGAGACTGAGGCCCATCAGTATGAAGAGCAAGCTCAGCATGTCTGTTGCTGAAAAAGAACATTTCTTTTGAGAAGATGAGAGAAATTCAAGTAATAAATGCTCCACACACAGTTTAAAGGTTGCAAAGATGAATATACTAATATGTACAAAACTGCAATCACATTTGGTAAATACAGGAAAACTAATCTTTTCACACCTTTGTTGAATATTGGAAAAATATAAAATATTCTTGGATCTGGACAGAAGGACATCTAATTTGATTGTTAAAGGCCAAAATATTAAACCTTAATTTACTCTTTAGGGTGTCTACTACAACACTATAAGAAAATGGTTGTTGCAGTTTTTCACTTTTCGATGGCCATAAAAACTGAGGCCTTTACGGACAATAAAAAAACTCACATGCCATCAGAGCAGTGATGTTTCTCTAATGTTGATATAAAAGTTTTGATGTGATGGCATTTATATAGTTATCTTACCATGGTGTCATCCATTTCTAAACGTCTATAGCTGAAAATAAACGAGTTGATTTACTCCGAAATAATAATTTGAATAATTATTATAAGAAATTACTTTTACTACAAAATGTTTCATCCCAGCTCCGTAGTGTAGACGTGATGTCGTCCTGCATTGTTGGCCCACTTTGTTTAGAGTACTTATACAGTGGACCTCCAAGTGAAAAACTTGCTTAGCATGGCTTTACTCTCAGATCTATTTTCGTAAGCAGAGCCGCCTATATTAATGTTGTGCATTATCACCAATCATTTTTGATTTTCCATTCTCGGACTGCTGACACACATTGATTAATGGTTGCGTTCACTGCCTGTGTTGACACACTTTTGCAATATGGGACACCAGGTGGGAGATATGATGCTTTTGAGATGATTTTAATTACCTATATGAGGCTGAGGTAAATGTTATTTCCCCACCAGCAGCTTGTGCACACACTGGATGGTATGTGATGTGAATGTGGCGTATAATAAGTCACATACTGCAGGGGTGATAATTATAAACTTCAACAGGGTTTGAAAGGGACTTTGAAAAGGTTTTGAGACCCAGTGCAGCAGTGTCCTTTGTAGCATTTGCAAATGACCCCCTCGTGGAGAAGCTGGCATCTCCGAGATGGCATGTGAGCTGATAACAAGGGGCTGATCTGCACACTACACTGTGCCACGAGTCTTTATTAATACGGCAAAGTCCTCCAACACACCACTGGGTATTTACAAACAGCTCCACCATGTCTCTGTGGAGGTCATTACAATGGGCATGAGCAGCGTCTCCTCACACTGCAGAGAGCAGCCTTTGACGGAGGAGCAGAGGAAAGCGAGGACAGAAAGTGTTAGTGTGTAGAAAGAGAGAGAGAGGGGGACAATTTGGAGACACAAATAACAGCAGTGAGTGCACTGGGGACAAGAAAAAAAAGTATAGGGTTGGCTGCTGGAGCAATCTAAAATACTTTCTGAGAGAGCAACAGCGGCTTGCTCTCCAGTTTGTATGCAGAGCGGTGAATACTCATCTGTGTGATTCAACTGCTAATGTGAACGGAACTAATGCTTCCCACCAAAACCATCAAGTTGCTAATGTTAAAGCTAATCACCACAAATTAAATTGTTAGCTGTTGTACTTTTTTGGGTTTTTAATGTGCTGTGAAATGCAGTGTGCTATTTTTATGTCACCTTTATTTATAAAGGCACATTAGGTATTTGTCATAAGGAACAAGTTATTTACAATGTTCGCCTGATTTGGCCAACATAAGCCACTTAAAACATTAAATACATTAGACAGATAAACACTGCATTCATGTTACAAAGTAAGGGCTTGGTGAGAGCAGCATGATCTTGCAAGCTTCACACTCGTTTCTCAGATCACTCTGGACTTTCACAAATCTTCAAGGGGAGGAACCTGGTAAATAACGTTCGTACCTTATAGTAAGCAGCTTCTGATTGGTTCATGTATTTGTCAATCTACCCTCATGACGCCAGCCGTATATCTAACAAGCTAATTTGTCGGGCCATTTTAACATCAAACTTTCCTCTAGCATACAGAGGTTTGGTGCAGTAGCAGCCTAACCCCGGAATTCCACTGGCTGCGGGTGCGGTGTCCAACGGTTTTGCTCCGTGCGCTCACGTCCGGCAATACCCACCAGCTCCGTTTTCAAACCAGCACGGCCAGCTCCGCTGAACAGCTGGGGTCGCAAGACCGAGGAGTTCCCGCGGTAATAAAAGTGACGGGCGATCGCTCGAATATGGTATTTACACAACAACGAACGCACGGAAGGTTATTGTTCCCATCCGAACGAGTAAAAGAACAGTGGACATGCTTGTATGTGTCTCTGTTTTGAGAATGTCACCTGCAGTGAACACCGAGTGTCTTATTTTGAAAATTAACCGGAGGTTTTTTTGTTTTGTCGGCGCCTGTGTTCCTGTCTATCTCGATGTGTTCTGTGCTAAATTGATGCGGTGAGCTCAGGCATCCGGCAGAAATAGAAGCAGTGCGTATTTCACCGGAGAGCTGGAGCAGCAGCGGAGCAGAGAGACGGCGCAGCGGCCGTGGTGGAAACTCACCCACTGACTGCTCTTAATTGTATTTTTGTTTCTGCCGTGCTGGAGCGGAGAAGGACCGGAGACGCAGCCGGTGGAAATCGGCCTTTACCTATGTTTCACCCTTTTCAATTGAAACGGACCCCGCCCTCCGGGGGGCCCCCAACTAGAGGGCCTGCCCAGATTATTATTATTTTTTAAATAAAAAAATGCTTGTGCATGCTACCAGGCCCAGGGGGGCCCTAAGCCCGAGATCATAGCTGCCAAGTCTCACGCTTTGGCCGTGAGACACGCTCACACGCCACACCTCCAATTTCTCACGCAGAGAAATGAATCCCCGTAATATTTTTATTTTTTTTGGTACTTTTACTTTGAAAGTCTTATTTTGAAAAGCTAAACGGACTGAGTTCCGTGACATCCTCTTTCTGAACGCGCATTAACGTTATGCTTTGATGTGCACTGTGCATTCGAAGCGGGAGGCGAGCCCCCTACCCGCACCTTCTCTTCCGAGGTGTGTGTTGATAGCGTGCCAAGTTACAGCTGATAAGAATTGTGTCCCCGCCGGCCGGTGAGCGTGCATGCATCAAACATATTAACCCTTCAATCTCACTCAAGTAAATTCAGAAGAACTTTGGATCGTTTTGTATATTGTTTTTGGTAATTTAGTTTGAAAATTAGGTTTGCAAAGTAACAAATGGCTCATCCGCCAATAAAAATGCTTTTATTCTTCTGTGTAATGAACTGTAGCCTATGTATTGCACATTTATAGCACTTTTCATAACACAAATCAAGGTAGCCTAAGAGGAGGGACCAAGTAACCCAGATGTTTTATTTTGCATTGGTGTTGAACTGTTCCCTAATTTTTTTTCTTATTTGAATAAAGCCTAATGCTGCTAGTAAAATACCATACTCAATAGTAGACATGATATAGAATAATTACCTTTATTACAGTTTAACCAAATGTTTTAACAATAGGCTACAGGAGATATTTGAAAGCACTACACATGCATTGTAGGCTATTCAATTAAATTTGTGTCAGCAAAACCTTGAATGTTCTCTTTTACTTTACATAAAAATTAATGCAGAAAAGGCACACATTGCTTCATAAAAATTCACCAGAATGCAGGAAATTAAGTGTTTAATGCTCAAAATTTTCTGGGGGGGAACCCCAGACCCCCACTTATAATATGTCCACACCCAATGTTTAATTAAAACCTGTCTTACGACTTTGCAATTCATGAATTTGTTTATTTTAATAAGATTTTTGATGTTTTATCACATTTTCTAATTGTCTTTTATTTCTGATTTATTATGAACAATATGTAAACTTGCAGGACACTAGCAAAAATGATTGGGTGGGAGAAGACACGGTTTTGGGTCCCTCGGCCAAAAAATCTCACTCCAAACTTTTGGTGAAACTTGGCAGCCCTGCCCGAGATACTGATAGTAACTTTGCATGTTGCATTGTCAAAGAGCTCACTCATGTCAATAACAGGGTCCAAAAAGGAATAGCCTAAATATAAGGAAAGAAATAATCATGGGCCCCTCAACTAGTAGGGGAGAAATACAAAAGCAAGTGCAAAAAAACAGCATTATTAGCTCTGTCTTAAGCAAGTACCCCTGACTGCGGCCCGCAGACGGACATTGAGGGGGCCGGCACATTGAGGGGGGGGAGCCTGAGCTCACATTGAGGGGGACGGCGCTCGGGGCTTTCACTACTGTCTGTCACCCTCACACATTCACTCCTCAAGCAGGCTAATGCTAGCGCTATGTTAAGCTAGCGGGAGCCCACGCTGTTAATTAAATACAAACACATGGCACGGGAGTGTTGTGACTGGCTATCTTTCTTGCAGGGTACCTATTACAATGTTAAACGTAGCCTGTACTACTTGCTGTAGTTTGGTCTGGCTTTGGCAGTTGGCATTGTTACATCCGGTTTAGTAATATCAAAATAAGAGTCCTTGTTACATCCAGTTCTATTTCGTTCCTACTGACCGCCAGAGGCGGTGCTTGTAGCACTGGATGTTCCATTGCGCGCATGCGCAGGTCGAGATCTTTATACCAACAAAGTCACCTGTGACACCCGGGTGACTCCGGGAATGTCTATATATTCCGGAAGTCACCGAGGTTCTGTTCCCTCTATTTTCTCGCGGATAGCAGGTCGCACACATTGTGTGCTAATATACCACTAGCTTGTCGCAAGTAGCTCGTACCCAAGGGTTGGTGCTTCGATTTGACTTCGACCACCAAGGGCTGCGACTTGCAATTCGTTCGACTTGGAAGGGGTGAGTAAGCTACGCGTAGCCCGAGGCTACCGCGGAAGCTGATATCACCTTTCCACCTTGCTTTGATTAGATCAGGCGGCGGCTTCACAGTCGCCGTGTTATTCTTCGTTCGCACCGTTGCTTATGTGTTTCGCTAAGCCCGGGTGCTAATTGTATGCTCGAAGGTATTGTCTTTCTAGCATTGTGCACTGTTGATCGGGGGCTACGTTCGCCCCGACCGGTGCGTACTTTGATTTAATCGACAGCGAGCCGCCACAGTACTGTAGCATTACGAGTAGCCTAGAGCAGTTGCATAGGCTACTTAATTTGCTCGTCAGGTGAGCCGCCACAGTACTTTGTAGCATTATCGCCGTTGGTTGTGTGTTTTTCGCTAGCCGGTTGCTAATTGTATGCTCGAATGTATTGTCTTTCTAGCATTGTGCACTGTTGATCGGGGGCTACGTTCGCCCCGACCGGTGCTTACTTTGATTCAATTTGCTCGTCAGGTGGGCGGCTTCGGGTCTTTCACTGTTGTAGTTGGGCTGTGTCGCACCAATCGTGTGCTCTCACCTAAGCCTTGCGTTGCATAGCTTACTTTATTTGCTTGCCAGTGGGTGAGCCGTGCCACACACTAGTATGCTGTTGTATACACTGTATACTGCGCCGGTGGACGAATTAGTTTCCTAAATCGCCTTCACCGTGTTATTTAGCCGTGTCACACTGTTGCTCGTGTGTAGGCTGCTGTAGTGTGTCGCCAGTTGGCAGCTTAGTTCACACCGCTGTGTTATTATAGCCGTGTTGCACGATAGCTCACGCCTTAGCCTGACTGCATAGGCTACTTAATTGTAGCCTACGCTCGCCAGTGAACGTCGTTGCGTCACTGTGTTATTAAGGCGCATTATTGCTTGGGTGCTCTCGCCTAAGGCTCAATTGCCTATAGCCTTCGTTGATTTGCTCTCCAGTGGGCGGCTGGGGTTACCAAGAGCCGCTGACACTGCCAGGGGACTGCAGATGGAGCATAGCATTTGGCTAATTCTAGCATGTTTTAACCCATGTATGATCATGTGGTTTATTGATTTGCACTGTCCCCTTCTTAAGTAAAGTGCGCCGGTGGACGAATTAGTTTCCTAAATCGCCTTCACCGTGTTATTTTAGCCGTGTCACACTGTTGCTCGTGTGTAGGCTGCTGTAGTGTGTCGCCAGTTGGCAGCTTAGTTCACACCGCTGACACTGCCAGGGGACTGCAGGTGGAGCATAGCATTTGGCTAATTCTAGCATTTTTTAACCCATGTATGATCATGTGGTTTATTGATTTGCACTGTCCCCTTCTTAAGTAAAGTGCGCCGGTGGACGAATTAGTTTCCTAAATCGCCTTCACCGTGTTATTTTAGCACTATCCCCTTCTTAAGTAAACTGAATAGGGACTGTGTTATTTAGGGGGTCGTGGGTGCGCTCTCGTAAAGCTCGATTGCCTAGCCTACTGTAACTTGCTAGCGCCAGTGGGCGGCATAGTTACACCTCCACGAGCGGTGTTGCACCGTGGTTCGGGTGCTCTCGCTGAAGCCCGGTTGCATACCTTATTCGGATTACACATTTTAATTGGCTCGACAGGTCGCGTTGTTGCTTGGGTGCTCTCGCCCAGAGCTCGATTGCCTAGCCTACTGTAACTTGCTTGCCAGGGGGCGGCATGGTTACACTGCCAATGTGCTATTCTAGCGGGGGCGCTATAGTTGCACCGCCGCTGTATTAGCCGCTGTATTAAGGCGCATTAGTGCTTGGGTGCTGTGTCGCCTAGGCCAGTTGCTACTTGATTAGTTGCCAGTGAGCGGCTGGGGTTAGCGCCGCCACGGTAAGTTCTAATTTCTTTTTGCTAGCTTTGCTGCACTGCTGCTTGGGTGCTGTGTCGCCTAGGCCAGTGCTACTTGATTAGTTGCCAGTGAGCGGCTGGGATAGCACCGCCACGGTGAGTTCTAATTATTCTGCTAGCTGTTGCGCTGTGCTCGGGTGGTGAGTTCGCCGGGGCCGGTTGCTTACTTTGATTATCAGTGAGCGGCGTGGGCAGTAGCCGCCGCCGCGGTATTTGCTAGCTTTGCTGCACTGCTGCTTGGGTGCTGTGTCGCCTAGGCCAGTTGCGTACTTCATTATCGTTTTGCAGGGGCGTCGTGCTCGGGTGCTCTCGCCTAGGGCGCGATTGCCTAAGCCTGCGTTAATTTGCCTCCAGTAGGCGGCTTGCGGGTAGCAGAGTCGCCTTCAAGGGGTTAATTTTGGGCTGCACACCGGTGCTCTCACCTAGAGCCCGGCTGCATAGCCTACTAACTAATTTGCTATTTTCTAATTAGTTACTGAGATAGGGTAATTAAGTTTGCCATTACGTCAAGCGCCCATAATTGTGTAGTCAGACGCATATTTCGTTGGCTCAACAGTGGCCAGCTTACGCCTTACATGACCTCCATACAGGGCCATGACAAGTGCCCTGCAGGTCTCAGGGTTGAGCACCTGAGGGAAGCGCTGTCAGGTAACCCATGCATGAACTGTAGTTTCATGTCTCAGGCACTTAGGTTGCTAGGTATAGGCTCTTCTACTAGCCTCCAACCAGTTCATGGTACCAGTGCAGTGAATAACCTGCGGCTGTGCATCCTTCCTACTCGGGGGATGACATGCTGTCCACAGCTGCGTCCTGTAGTCTCTTACAGGTGGGCAGCTCGGCTAGAAAGTCAGTGTCTGTCCGTGACTCGCCAAGTATGGGGTTAGATGAAGCTCTGGTTTCATCTGCACCCACAAATGCCTTCTTCGGCAGGCCCTCAATCCTCCGTTTCTGTGTGCCTCCCTCTGAGCCTTATTCCGCTGGGCTCCGTAGATGCTGGCCAGATTTAAGGGCTCTCTCCCATCACACTAGTGGCAGTAGAGCTCTGGCAGCCATGCACAATGCTGATAGTTAGGGCTCGGACTGGTTAGCTCCGATTGAGCCTGCTATAGCATCCCTGGTTGTCTCCCCAGACGAGGCTCTGAGAGCCGATGTGCGCTGCCCTCGGCCCAGTGCCGGATTTCAGGCGACCTCCTTACTAGGAGTTACGACATTGCTGCCTGTGGGGGCCATCTGGGAATTTGCTTTCTCACACAGTCCTGGCTCTGTCGCAAACCATACAGGGGTCAGGTGCTGGTCACTCAGCACGGACTCTCAGTGAGGCTTCACTGCAGACTTTGCATTATGACTTAGGGAGCTAATAATAATAATAATTGGAATTTATATAGCGCCTTTCAAGGTACCCAAGGTCGCTTCACAAGAGAAGGGCTAGGCAGGTTGATCAGCTGTGACGTGGCGCGCCGCCAAGGTGGCTGGCGCAGTCGTCCCAGTCAGAGGTGTGTCGACAGACCCTCCGTTCTCTCCAGTGATCCCAGGCCAGACGTTCGGCCAGCTGCTCTTCAGGTCCCAGAGCAAAGTGTTCAGGTTGACCAGGCTAGACAGTAGTTGCACGCTGCGACGTGCACCTCTGCCTGATTCCAGGCCGGGAATCTCTGTGGTACCCGTGCCAATAGCTTCATCCACATTCAGGTGGACAAGCAAGGGGCCAGTGCTTCTCAGCACATTCTGTACAGCGCCGTAACACTGCGCTACAGCTGCATTTCAGGCGCCAGGAGGTCGGCGTCCAGTCTCCGCCCTCCCCCAGAGTCCTTGGGGGTGCTACTCGATGCTCGGTAGGTTCTACTCAACCGAAGTTTATGTACCAGGAGGTGGGGCGGGGTCGCCCCGTTCTGGACTAAGACGGCGGAATCAGTGCCTCACGATTCTTCCTTTCCCCATGCTGCGTGTTGCAGGGGTCCTCCAATCTATCGCTCAGGCGGACTGGGTTGTGTCATAGCCTGAAAGATGCTACTTTCAAGTCCCTACTGCCCAATGTCACAGGTGGTCCTCCCCTTTGCATTTCTGGGCAAGGTGTACCAGTCAGGGTTCTTCCGTTGGGCGTCCCTGGCTCTGCGTATATTAAACAGTGTGTGGCAGCATCCCTGCCACCATTACAGCTCAGCTGGTGCTCGAGTCGGCGGCCATGCGAGCCTGCCTTTCTCCATAGCGCGTAGCTACCGTTCAGAGGCTACTACAGCACTTCAGGCAATGGAGGCTGCTGGAGTACAGCCTCTTCCTTCGATTGATAGGTATGCTGACCTCAGCATTATCTAATTATCATTATCTAAGCTGTCCAAGTTCCAGGTGTCCGGAACACAGCGATAGGAAAGGGCCACCCCCGGGGAGTGGAGACTCCATCCGGAGGTGGTGGGCATGATTGGGACAAGTATGGCAGGGCAGTGGCGTATCTCTTTGCTTCCGAAGAGATGACCCACTGTTCCCCTGGGTTCTCCTAGATGGAGAGGACCAGTCCCCTAAGGCAGGATGCTCTGGCTAACACTTGGCCAGTCAGCCTGCTTTATGCATTTCCTACAATTCTTTTGTTACTGACAACACTGGATGGGGTCCAGCATTGCAGTTGCAGCCTACGTTTGGTGGCTCCACATTGGCCAGGAAGGCCATGGATCCCAGCGTTACTAAACTCCTCAAGGAGAGCCTTGGTGCCTTCCAGGGAGACAGGTCCTTCTGTCTCAGGTAGGCGGACACATGTGGCACCCGAACTCGGGGCGCCTGCAGCTGTGCGTGGGGCTCCTGGTAGCCAGGACCCACTGTGACGTATTGCGACCAGTCAGAGGTCCATACCTTTTTGACCTCAGGGGCACTCTCCACTACATGGCACTATGCAAACAGGTGGAAGCTGTTTTCACAGAGGTGCATGGCACATGGCGAAGTCCCATGGACTTGCTCAGTGATACCACACTTTCTGCAGTCTGTGTTGGGCAGCAGGAGAGCTGCTTCCACCCTGTGCGTCTATGTGGCTGCGATATCGGCCGCACATGCAGGGGTGGATAACCAGACGGTAGGGTCCCACTACCTAGTCAGGCAGTTTCTGAAGGGAGGCCAGAGGCTTCATTCAGCCACCATGACCCCTGAGGGCACCCTCATGGGACTTGCAGGTAGTCCTGAGGGCCTTAGGTCTACCCCCATTTGGGCCGCTGAGTCAGGCAGACCTGACGCGGCTGTCTATGAATATGGCATTCGTCCTTGCCGTTGCGACTGCAATCGGTCGGTGAACTCCATGCCTTGTCAGTAAGCCAGGCGTGCTTGCGCTGGCGTGTAAAAGGGTCAGGAGTGGTGCTCTCGCCAAGTCCATCCTTCCTGTCCAAACGATTGTCTTCCTACATGTAGACCAATCGATCGAGTTGGCTGCTTTCAATCCCCTGGGCTCACCAGGGGGTGCAGAAGGAATGTCAGACCCACTGTGCCCGGTGCGGGCGCTTAGGGCATAGGTTGTGGCAACAACCAGCTTGCGTAAGACAAATACCTCTTTGTCTGCTATGGGAGCCGCAGGAAGGGGGCTGCCCTGCCCAAACAGAGACACTCCCACTGACTTGTGGATGTGGTCCTGAATGCATATAGAGCACAGGGGCTCCCCATGCCTTGGCCGTTGAGTGCCACTCTACCAGGAGTATGGCTACATCATGGGCTGCCTTGAAGCGGATTTCACGGCAGGACATTGCGCCACGGCTACATGGTCTTCATCATGTACGTTGCGCGGCTCTACAGAGTAAATGTTGCTGCACCTCATCCGGTGGGATGACAGCTGTCTTGTTGATGGCTGCAAGCCCTTAATTGATGAGTACTCTTTGTGACCTTTTTGGTATAAGTCCTCCAGTGCTACAAGCACCGCCTCTGGCGGTCAGTAGGAACGAAATAGAACGATAGTTACGTATGTAACTACGGTTCTATGAGTTCCGGATGACCGCCAGAGTTCTCTGTCACTCAGACTTCTCAGACACCGCGAGAAGATCCAGTTGGAACAGAACCTCGGTGACTTCCGGAATATATAGACATTCCCGGAGTCACCCGGGTGTCACAGGTGACTTTGTTGGTATAAAGATCTCGACCTGCGCATGCGCGCAATGGAACATCCAGTGCTACAAGCACCGCCTCTGGCGGTCATCCGGAACTCATAGAACCGTAGTTACATACGTAACTATCGTTTAGCAATATCAAAATAAGAGTCCTGCATGGAGCAGTAGCATACAGGGAATGGGCCCTTTTTGTGCCAGCGATCACACCATTTTTGATGTGGTTTTACTTCATATTTTTAACTAAAATCAATATTCTTATGATTTCCATAAATATTGAAGACATAGTTAAACAAACAGTATATTTTTTATAAGCTTAAAGGAATAAATACCATAAAGGTGTGACAGGGTTGAAACTAGGGTAATGGGGTTGAAAATGGTAACGGGGTTGAAGGGGACATATACAGATTAGAGTTTATTTTAGACTCAAATTACTTTCAACATGCATGAGGTAAAAACAATTCTAATAATTCATTTTAATGAATAGATAACTTCACGATCACAGTACCGGATTGGTGGAATGACTCAAATACATTTTGTGAAACAACATTTTATCAAGCTGACCTGGCATATTAAATACCCCTTTCTTGTGAAGACCCATAGCTATTATGGATTGTATCCACAGAATATACATGCTGTTACAGCCATCCTGTTCTTTACCTTGAATATGTGTGTATTAATTATTAGTAATATTAATTGAATTATTCGATGGCAAGTGGCGTGTTTTGGGCCGCAAATTCGCCTGAGAATGGCAGCCGGTGTCAGTCTGGCAATGTCACAATCAATTGCAGACACTGTGGAATCATAAGTTTGACCACTTTAATTTAAATGTTTGTTTTCCAGCACCGTAACACCGTATATTAAACACCACAGTTAATGCCCCGGAGGCATCGCTTCGCCTTGGATGCCGTGACACATGCATACATGTATCCATGATCAGTTAAAGCCTCAAAGTGTTATATGCCTGGAGAATCCTGTCCTTGTTCGGGAAGGAAATCTTTTCAGTAAGGCTTCACAAGTGTCATCTATAGTCTACTGACAGCAGTGTGTGCCTGGAAATATTGTAAGAAATGCAATTAATCATTTAACAATTCAAACATCTTTATTTTAAGATACTTTTGTTATTGAGTCACATTTTAGGTCAGGCCTGAAACACTACAGCTTGTGAAAATAAACAATATTAACGGTTTTAATAGATTGTGCAATTCTTGTCCCTTTGTTGCTGTTAAAATAGACTCATCCATAGTGAATTATGTAAGGTGACTATGGCAAGAGAGATTATAAGGTAATAGTAAGGACAATATTTGTTCTTTGCTTGTTCTACACTTTATTGATTAGTTATCTTTTCTGTTAATAGTTTACTGTGTATTTTTTGTAGTTGTTATTTTTACATTGTTCTGTTGAATAATAAGACTGTTGTTAGGGCTGCTGTGATTGGTGTAACTTAATGTGCGTCACACCTGTAGCATTTAGTTATGTCTAATTGAGGTATATTTTTAAGCCTTAAATGTGGTCACATTGCATCTGTTAAGGTCATACCTTGGGGTCACAGTGACCCCTTCATAGTTCCCCATATCTTATTTTGACTCTTACTTAATTCATATGCAGCTGGGCCTGCAACCCTCACAGACAGACAGGTACAGGAGTTCTCTTTAGCACATGTCACATTGTTTACAGTGCACACTTAATCATTTTACATACATATATACTTGCTTTTGTAAGTATAGATCTCATTGCTGACCCTTGGGAGACACACCACTAATTTAACACTCACAGGATCATCTATGTCCTCATAAGTGAACTGTTACAAGATAGCAAAAGCAATCAACATAGTAGGAAGGGATGTCCATTGTTAACCTGTTGACCTTTAAGAAGATATTAATACTATAGGTTAAACATAAAATTATCTAAATGTTTCTTATATCCGGTTATTATTCCAAGTATGCTACTGCAGCATGCAGGACTCTTATTTTGACATCACTAAACCGGATGTAAGAATGCGTTCTTCAGGCAAATAATTAAACAAGTCGCTTGGCCATGCTTAACTTTATAATAGGTCGATGGTACGCAGCAAGAAAGATAGCAAGTCATAATACTCCCGTGCCATCTCTCTGTAACATTTAATAAAGAGCGTGGGCTCCCGCTAGCTTAACGGCTGCAGCCTACGAGTGATGTGTGAGAGAGAGACGGACATGCAGACAGCGAGTGCCTGGCCTGCCCCCTCAATGTGAGCTCAGGCTCCCCCCCTCAATGTGCCGGCCCCCTCAATGTCTCCTCCCCCTCAATGTCCGTCTGCGGGCCGCAGTCAGGGGCTTATCGTCTTATGGGCTTCATGAGGGTCCTCTAAGGCCCCCACACACATACATGAATAAGCTTTCTATGTTTAAATTCTATACTGTTCATAAAAAGTAGCTATCCACCCTTGATCTGGTGAAATGGGTCTCTCCATCATACAAGATGGGTCTGCAGACCAATCTGCTGTGCTGCCTGCTTAAGAAAATACAAAAAATAATGTTTCTTCTGCAGCTCAATATTTGATATAGCCTCTCAATTATCCTCTCAAAGGGCACCAGATTGATAGCCTGGCATTCCCAGACCTGCCACTAGCAAATTAAATTTGCTGCGCCTGTTGGTCTGGACACTCTCCGTTGAAGCTTTCTCAAAAAGACCAGGGGCCTCATTTATAACGGTGTGCGTAGAAACCATCCTAAAACATTGCGTCCGCACAAAGCCAAAAATGTGCTGCGCAAAAAAAAAAAATCAGATGTATAAAACTGTGCGGCGCACAGTTGCACACACTCTTCCCTTTATAAATACCCACCTGCGGTGAATTGTGCGCAGACGATCTCCACCCCGTGTCCTCCCACTTCACCTCCCAATTTCATCCCACAATCTACCATACATGGCGAATGCTAAATAGCTCCTGAATATGATGACACACTTAATAAGCACGGAATTTTGACTGACATGAGGAAAAAAGGGAGGCAACCGGCCGCAAAGAAAGCGACTGGGAAGGAATAAAGCCTGTGACGTGCATGTGCTGCAGAAACTGGCACACACACACACACACACACACACCCGCGCGCTTATCACATATCATGATTGGCACAGTCGTTGTAGTCTTTGTAAAGCAGTTTCGCCCAAATTTGTACTGTATGCAATATCACGTATTAGCGTAGGCCTGTAGTAGCCTACTATATGTAGGCCTATATAAAATTGGTGTGACAAGTGAAATAATGCCTATAGTCTATTCGAGAGAATTGTTTATCTCCCGTGAGATCCACACATTTCCAACAACGTCAGATTACAGTTATATCTTCCAGGGTGAATTGTTATGGGAAAGAGATGCGTGTAATGATTTGCTAAATTCATAACATGATTTTATCTAACGAAATATACAATTTAATTAATATCTGTTGGGCTTAACTTTGTACAAAACTTCTTTTTACTCACCTCTTAAAATTTGCTCTCCCGCTGGGCACTCACGGAAACACCTCCCGACGTATATGATATTATTATTGAGTAGCGCTATAAGATTAAATTTATAAAATAACCAAAACATGTATAGACCTACTTGATAAGTAATTCAACCTATACATCACAACTGCATGCCATAGACTAGGCCTACAGTAGCCATATATTCACAACTATAGGTAAGCTTATACATTTTATTGA
Organism: Ammodytes dubius; assembly: GCA_026122265.1. Classification (NCBI taxonomy): domain Eukaryota; kingdom Metazoa; phylum Chordata; class Actinopteri; order Uranoscopiformes; family Ammodytidae; genus Ammodytes; species Ammodytes dubius. Next base: position 134,154 of record JAOPFK010000086.1, on the reverse strand, counting down.
CTAAATATAGGGGAGAACGGGGTAATTTGTCACATGGGTTGGATGTCACATTCGTTATATCTCGCCACCAGAGCGCGCTAGCTCTGAAATGTTGATATAAAAAAGGTCCAGAATTGGGATCAGAGGTCACATACATAGACTTCCTTGGAGGAAGACAGCTGCATTTCAGGTGAGAGGATGTTTTGTGTTTTTCATGTCAAATTCAAAATATTTTGCTTCTCAGTATTTTTCTTCTAGGCTTTTACACAATGGGTTTATAACAAAACACTTGTTTCCCTCAGAAAGTGTGAAGGGTAAGCTATAGTTTAGATTGTTGTTAGCAAGCTAATTAGTTGTCAGATGGTTGTTGGCCTTGATGCTAGCAAGAAATTCAGGTTGGGGTTGGTCGTCAAATTTTTTGGGGGGTTGGTTGTCACATGTTATCTCAAGGCTGCAGCCAGAAAAGGAACCCAATAACGAAAGAAATTGTCAAGCTGTATCCTCACTGACACCCCAGAGAAGGAAAGAATAGAGCAGGAAAAGGCAGCTAGCAAGCAAAAGAAAAAAGGGCAACAAAATCAAAACAACCCAGTGCATCCCAAACTAGACCAGCTGCCAAGGCTACAGTAAGTTATGTAGGCCTATTTGTCAACTTGACAATGCAATTAAACTTTCAAATTTGGTTCTGCCTCATTGCCTTCTTTTTAAGATTTTTCCCATTAAGATAACATTGTGACAAACAACCCCATAGTGTGTGACAACTGACCCCTTGATGGGGTTGGTTGTCACAATGTGTCAGAGTGTCTTTGATGGTAAATTACTTCTTCATTACAATAAGTTGGAAAAAAAGAGAGACACACATTTCAAGCCAACACCTTAAGCTTCAATGTAATGTAGGAATGGCTATTGACAGATGTTTTGGTGATGAGCAATTCTCACTAGAGTAAAAAGTGTGCCTACTTACCCCGTTCTCCCCTATTGGGTGCCAAGCATTTCACAGTCATTTGTCTGTGTTTTTCTGATGACAGAGCTTTATTTCGTGGTGTTGCCATTGAGTGTCGCTGATTCCCCGAGTCAGGAAAACCTTGCGGTAGCTCTACGCATGGTCAAAAGTTGGCGTGGGAATACACACACTTCTCCGCAAAGAATGTTTTTATAAATACCAACGTTTGCCACCGCACATTTCTTTCCGTCTACGCAAGGTTTTTGTGCGCCACAAGCTTTATAAATGAGGCCCCTGAAATCTGGGCTCACGTTTCAATTGGTTCTATCTAATATGGGCGGCCCAGAGCCCTTTGAATGGTACTCTGGGGAGGACGTAACCGGATGACGACAGTGACGTGCATGCGACGTCAAAGCCGTGATAGTAAACATCAAAGATGGCTGCGGATATGTTGTGTGAGTTTGAGACTGCTTTGGCCTCGACCCTTTACGATTGGGAAGACGGCACTCAAATCTTTCATTAGCAAGTAAGTGGAATGTTCTGTTTTGCCGACCGACAACGGCAAACGTTTAATTTAACAGTTTAACAGCTGTTCGCTAAATGAGCGGGGTTTATGTCACCTTGTGCATCGCTCTGATTGGTTGTAGTGCTATCCAACTGCGTGCAGTGGCATTTGAAATGCATGAGTAGGAGCCGCCCCTTGAGTTGGAAATTACTATTGATCGTGGCCAGACCTAGCCTGGAAATCCATACCCTGATATCTTGAACAATAGAGGGTCTAGTGACAGGTCTGGGAATGCCAGGCTAGGCCAGACCCTCTTTCGTTCAAGATATCAGGGTCTGGATTTCCAGGCTACCAGATTGATCCATTTTACTTTACAAGGTACAAATTTTCTTCCAAGGGGGCATGCCCCCGGACCCCCCAAAAAGGACCAGGGTCCCTCCCACAGTATCCCAAAATTATGTGGGAAACACTGACTTCCTTAATATGTTTTTTCCATTAATTGTATGTATCTGTGTGGAAAAGTCAGTGTACCTGACTGGATAGGGAGGAGTGGGGGGGCCCATTATCTCATAATCCGTCTATGAACCAACTGGATTCCACAATCTTTTTTATTGTCGTGGGGAGCATGCACAAGCATAATTTAATGAAAAATAAATTAAAAAAGTGACACTAGCCCTGCGTTCCGAATCGCATACTCTTTCTTTTTTCTATTCTACATACTACATCCGACGATAAAAATAATCTAGTTAGGATGCAGTAGGCATACTATTGGGACATACTTTTACTCTTTTATTTCATCATAACATTGCGCCTTGATCTTGCCTCTTGCTTTTATATCCGACGCATCCCCATTTGTTTTGATATGGAGGCTTCGTCGATGTGACGTCCAAATAGGATGCAGTTTTCAACACTAACAATCTTCGCCGGATGAAGTAGGACACTACTACTTCTAACCATCCTAAATCTGGCCACAAGAATCGGGATATCCTAAATCTTTTTTCGACATACTATATAGTAGAAAGTATGAGATTCGGAACGCAGGGTTAATCTTGAAACGGGCTCCCAGATCGTTAAGGCCGCCCTGGTTGGGAGGGTCCAGTCTGACTGGAGGCTAGATTGACGCATACATGATCCAATCAGGGGCTGCCTTCCACTAACAGATGGGGCCGAGTTCCTCCCCATGGAGGTTGGAGAAAGTACAGAATGATTTCTGGGAGAGAAACAAATGTGAAGCTTGCGATATCTGGCTGGTCTCACCAGGCCAAGAAAAGTAGGTCTAATCTACCTGGAATGAGTTCTTCGTCACTCATTAGCAGTGTTGGGAATAACGCCGTTTAAAAGAACGGCGTTACGTAACGCCGTTCTTTTTTCAGTAACGGGGTAATCTAACTAATTACTTTTTCCGCCGTTATACCGCCGTTATCGTTACTGAACGTTAAATGCGGTGCGTTACTGTGAATTGATTGAATAAACTGTGTAATCCGAACGCACCCCTGGCTCCATACTACACAAACTGCTAGTGAGGAGACTGGTGTGTTTTAAGTTGTGTTTTATTCAGTGTGGATGACATTATAACTGTCAGTTAGCGAGCGCCGTCACGTCAGTCAGCCGGAGCGCCTGTATAGTGAAGTTTCTTTTTCTTTCTCTCTCTGTTGTGTGAGCGACGAGCGTGCACGTTGGCGCAGTAACCACCTATCAATCCACGGTTGAAACGTGCTCTCCCTGAGTTTGTTTGCATCGCCCTTGTGAGTAAATCCATTGAGTTTCCCGATCTCTATAAATTATAATTTATGCACGCTATTAAACGGCCGCGATTCGCCGGTTGCAACAGCTGTTTAGCGTGTCATCACGAGCCGAATATTGCTATTGTTCTTTTCCTGGGATCTGTATGCTGCTGTGCATGTTAAAGAAGGAAATAAACAGCGGATAAATCCTTACTCCTCCTCTCATCGTCTCATGCTTCATAATCTGACGTTTTTGGCCTGAAGTGGTGTTTTAGCCGACATCCCTGAAGTGAATCCAGTGATATAGCAGATCAGCACGGTACATTCAGCAGTTTCCTCTAATAGCCTACTTTAGTTGAGAACAAAATACTGCAGGTGCAGGATAAACCTCTTGCTGTCTGTTGATGTGCAATAAGTATTGAAGGTGATGTAGCCTACAAGTAGGCATACCTGTCTGTTCTACTCATTTCAACTGACTTGTGAAAACTGCTCAGAAAAATCAAAATTTTGACATATAGCAACTTTTTTTTTTACAGTAGGCTAACGCAAATAGTTACTTTCCTGGTAACTAGTTACTTCTATTATAAAGTAATTCAGTTACTAACTCAGTTACTTTTTGGAACAAGTAGTGAGTAACTATAACTAATTACTTTTTTAAAGTAACGTTCCCAACACTGCTCATTAGACTTGCATTAAGATCAAGCCCCAACCTCAGCGATTTTTACCGGCATCCAATAAGGAAGTGACCTACAACTGTAGTAACCAGAAAGTGCCACTGGGGGTGGCGCCAAGACGAGCAGTTTTTCTTTGACTCACTTGTTAGATAGGCCGTTTTCAAAGTCTTATTAAACCTATTTACAGCCTGGGCCACAAAACCATTTTAGTCTGTATGTTTAGGTCATATCTCCATGACAACACTGAGGGGGTGAATTTTTTTGGCCCACGCTAGTTTTTATTCTTTTGGAGGTTAAAATGTATTGGCGCGATCTCTTGAGTGACAGCTCTCCGCCCGTTATCCCTCACTTTGCCTCGGAGGTATACGTCAGCTATCTCCCTCCCCCGACGTGACGTCGATTCCCCTTTTCGGCAAGAGGAGTGAGGCGGAGTAAAAATCTCACAAGATGGCGACGCGCACAAACCAGGATTATTGGATGCCGTGTGAATAACTGAGGTCAGCCCGGATGCTACATCCATATTATTTACTATCTATGATTAAGATTAAGATTACATTGTGTTGCGTAGCAGCATTAGTTGAGCCTGTTTCAATAGTCGATTTTTTTTGGAGCCCTCTTGCTGGTCTCATTGAAATTAATGAGGAGGCTGTGTTTTTTTTAAAGCTGAAGTCGGTGCAAAAACGGCATACTGTGAGCAACCCTGCCCACGTTATTTGCAGTCATGCTTATTTTTTTCTATAGTTTGTAAAATTGTCCTTGCATATTGTATTCTGACTGCGCCTGAACACTCAGCTGCGTTGACCTGCTAGATAATTCAAAAAATTAATATTATATGAGATATCATTGACCTTATTCTCAGACTGAACTGAGGCACATTGGTTTCATTGTTTGCATATTGAATATCTAATATGAATATGTTCTGAACTACAGAGCGTTTCCTGTGCGCAACTGAAGGATCTGAGTGTCAGTTCCACTTAATCTTTGTCAATTTTTAGTGTATTATTCCAAAGATAATCCTATACCATTTTATTAATTTGCATGGGATAATTGGTTTGCAGTGGTGTATGCAGCAGGTAATTGCCAGCAACCAACTCGGAGACACACAAGTAAAAAAATAAATTGATGGCATAAGGTACCTCAAGGTGAGCTTTCCACTTCACAGTTTGAGCATAATGCATGTATGTGTGGAGATGCAGCCCAAATCCTATCTGTGTGCGTCAGAGGCAGATTTCCTGTTGAGGCCTTAATTGCATCTCTCACTAATCCGGATGCTTGTCAGGGCTGCTGCTGTCGATGGCCCTTTACTGGGGGATAATCGCCAGGCTGATTTGGCAAAACCAGTAACCACCTGCCTGCCTTCCACTGCAGCAGCAGGTTGATACCAATGCTCGGCGCTATTAGGTATTTGTCCCTTTAACCATTTTAAGGTAGCTATCAGAGTGGTAGAAAGTTGACGAGATTGAGTCCAACATGAACCGGTCACTTGTGCTGCAGAGGTGGTCTGGAGAAAGGCACTGGACCCCCCAACCGTTGTGACAGGCAAACCCCTCGCTCTGACATCTCTCCATACATTAAAGCCACTACGAGTAACTTTTAAATATTTTTAAAACAGCCTCATGTTTCCTCTGATAATCATAAATTACCTTTAACAGCAAACGAGACCATCAGTGCAAAGAAAGACGTTTTTGTATTTTGGTCTGGTCGCACACCTAGTCCGATTTTCGATTTGCGCATGCATGCTCTAAGGTCACATATTTGTATTGGTAGCAGATTTCAGTGTGGCGCTGCAACGCGTTTTGAGAAGCCTATCCATCCAGGTGAGGGAAGGGGAGCGTGAGCCTTGTTTGAGACAGTTATTTGTCGTCATAATGACTGATAACGGGTCTGAACCATCAAAGAAAAAAAAGAAAATGCAATGAAGAAAAGCTAAAAGGGAGAGCGATAGACGGGCGGGAGGAGGGCGTTGCCAAGCAAGGTGTACACAATTTCACGGGAGTAAACTAGACTGCAGTGTTTACTCCTAAATGAATGAGCGGTAGCCTACTAAAACAAAGTTACTCGTAGTGGCTTTAAATGCCAGGTCCTGTGTTTGCATGTGTGTGTTTCAGGCCTGTGTGTGAATAAAAAAAACAACAGAATGAGAAATTGATTTTCCCCTGGAGGGATTAATAAAGCATGTCTCCTTCTTGGTGGAAAATCAAACTGACAGGAAGTTAGCTAAAAGAACCATTCCGCTTACAGCACCTTTAACACTGCAGAGATACTGTCCTCAGGTGCCACATTATCAACATTCAGTCCAACATTGTCATGATTAATTTCTCCTTGGCTGATAGCTTTTTTCCATTTTGTCACAGAGGCCATGCATGCAGTTATATCAGCCACTTTTAACATAGCACTTCTCGGTATCCACTTTGCATTCTTCTTTTGACAATAGAAGTTGGTATGATTTATGAGTGTTGATAAACTCTTCCCCAAGTTGTCAGTATGTTCATTAACCTCTTCTACATTTGAAATGTCTTTCATCAATTCATTTACAATGTTCTTTCATCTGGTAACTTGGCATAGTTTATACTTTCTGCTTGCAAGTAGTTTGGAAACATTTTCTAATTGGGCTTTTTCCAAAGATCCAAGGTATTTTTGGACATCATCCTCAAGTTGAGAAGCCATTTTGTCAGCTGACTTCAGATCAGATTCTTCAGCCATATTTAATATTTGATATATCACATATGTGACTCTTCTCTCTTAACAGGAACAGTACATAAAAGGCAGTATTGCTGTGTCAGTTCATAATCATGTTCAGTGTAACACTTATGCCACTATTACTTTGCCAACCCACAAAGCATCAAGTTAAGAATCAAATAATCAAGGTCCTTACTCATTTAACATTACTTTTTGTTTCTTCCAGTCAACTTAATGCATTTCAAAAGGCTCCACTCCAATAACAGACTTTCAATCCTGAAGTTAATTCCATGTTTCCATTATGCTTTCCAATGCACAGCTTCATTTTCCAATTCCAGAGTTTAAATGCGCAGGTAAGTCCTTCATTTCAAGCCTTTGTTTTACATACCACTCCTTGATGCTACGGAACCTCATGCTCTTTCATCATGTTGCACAGAAATCCATTGTTCCTTTGTTGCTGCTTTCTCTATGACCAGGTTTTCCATAAATCCATTTTAGTGGCAAAGTTTTTCTACCTTTTGTAGTGACGTTTCTCAAATGTTCCTGGTTTCAATAAACATCACTGGTGACTGACTACAGACTAGAATTGTACAATGCTCGAGTCCAAAGAATATAATGTCCAGAAGTTTGTTGACTTTGCAAATAGGTCTTGTGGTTTATTTGGTATAACAAGGGCTGGCCCGAATACCAATGCTACGAATACTCGTTGGATTTTCCGAGCGAGTATTAGAATACTCGTTCTAAAAGAACACACCATCAAAACCATCATTAATAATCCCAATGTGCTCACTGAAACCGAGTGTGTGACCCGAGACGGCATGCTGCGTAGTTTGTTGATGCTTTAATAACTTTCGAATGGTAATAAAAGTTGGAGTTCCTTACTTTTTGACGTTGCCATGCTTTTTTACATTTGGCTTAATGTTGGAGATTGAGCTAAATCATTTAAGTGCGTTTTAATATACAGTGTATTCAAACAGATAAATTATGGTTCCATTATCGAATAAAGTAACAAAACATACATGTAATTGCTGCATATTTCTACTGAATGGTAAACAGTGGACTGATGGAAAAGACAAGGGGACATACAACGATGCTGTTAATGGATACATAATATTTTAATGTGAAACTAGTTTTCAATGGCAAAGTTTTGCTGAGGTGTTCTCATACCACTATCAGAAACACAACTGTTTGACCTGGCCTTTCAATTTCACCATTATCACAATGTTTCCATCTCCATAACTATACATGAAAGCAGGCTTAATCTATTTTTTTTAACAGCTACTGTATGTTCAACGTTGACATTTTGGTCTTGGCAACTAACAACACTTTATGTAACTTGAAAGTAGGGGTGTGCGGAGACGTCATTATCTGTATCTGTATCTGTATCTGTTCAACCAACAAAATTATCTGTATCTGTATCTGTATCCGGATACACAACAAGAAGTGGGCGTGGCGTATACCGGAAGTTTCTTTTACATTAGCCTACATTAAAGGAAGTCACACCTAAATTGATTTTCTAAACTAATATTCATTGTCAATGCAATTGTTGTCCCTTCAAAGCATCACATTGATGTAATGTTGACATATAAGTCAAAAAGTCAGATATATTTCTACCTTTTCATCTCTCTCTCTCTCTTCTTTGTTCTCAGAATACGAAGAAATTCAGGGAACGAAAATATTGATAAATAACAGCCCAAATCTGTGCATAGGCTACTCACTGTTAGTAAATGAGGGCCAGTGTTTTACTTTTAACTTAATTAAGGTATCCCTTTAACTGGGGGAAATACAGCTGTAGCCTACTTCATGATTATTTTTTTATCTCTATCTCTCCCCCTCCCTCTCTTTTTACTTTTTTTTGACTAAACTAAGATTTAGGAACAATATGTATCAACGTACCAATCTCATAAACCCTAAATAATATGTTAGCCTTTCCACAAAGCCACATGTGATTTTAATGTGTCAAGTTTGCAGTTTCCGATTTTATTGTATAGGTCCTGAAGTAGGCCTAGCCGTATACGCATTGATAGACAGCTGAAAAAGAACAGGTCCTAAGCATCAGTTTGATGGAAACGTTGTGGTGTTTGAAAGAGTTTAAGCAGTAGGCCTAGTGAATGTAAATACATCGGGGAAGGGCTGACGGTGACTCGGGGTGCAGCATATTCCATCGGTTCGTCTCTTCTCCGCCACGGCAGCGGCCGGGTTACGAGGAAACTCACATAAAAACGGCAGCGAATGCGATCGGTAGAACCCTCTATTCAAGGGAAAGGGCGAACGCGCTGCGTTTATCAGTGGATAAAAAGAGAGAGACCGCGGGTCACGGGACGCGCCCGGCCCTCTCATGTCCACCGCAGAACTGTCATTCTACCTGTTGTGTCATGAGGCGGAACGCGCTGCGTCAATTAGGCGCATAATATTTTTTTTTAAATCCCCGAATAATAACGGGACTATTCGGAAATTATCCGTATCCGTATCTAACTCATTATCCGTGCTTATCCGAATACATATTCGGATTCGGGCTCATCCCTACTTGAAAGTGTTGACAGGTTAATGAAAATAACCAGGCATATCTAACTGTTGAAGTGTATTGGCCAATAAACAAAGTTGGATGTGAATGCAATTCATACAGTATGGGACTGTATGACACACAGACAAAAACAGACACCTTTACAACTGAAGTCAAGTTTCTCAGTACATTTCTCTCCCAGAAATTGTTGTGAAAATTGTGGTCTACTTTTACACACGTGTGTCTGTGTTAACTTACACATGAGCGGAGATAGTGATAGATTGATAGAAAGAGTGTCAGAGAGAGGAAATGGAGGTAGATATATTAATCATTAGTGCAAATATTCCTATCTTCCAAAAAATCAATCTTCTGTGCAAACAGTGAAGAGGGTAATTCAATGTCTGTGCTTCGACTGCAGGGCATCATTTGAATACCATTTCCAATATTGAGGCCAGAAAGACTTAAACGATATGTAAATCTGATGTGACGTTAATGTTTGTTTGGGGTATGATTTTGTGGTTGTTCGGAGCACCCCTCTTATTTCAGTGTGGGTTTGTTCCACTTCATTGCAGCTATATGACAGCGGCAGTTATTTGCTTTGGTTTGCAGTTTCAGCCTCGTGTTTCTGTGTTTTCTCTCCAAAACAATTTTCCCCTGCCGAATTTCATCTCCTGAATTGTATCAACCCTGACATCGCTGCCTTTGTTTGGACTTTCTCATGCTATCCTTCAGGTAACATCAGTATCCTTTCCTTTGGAAAATAACCATTAAAGAAGATGCGAGAGAGAAACTCTCAGCAGTCTGTACATATCCTTCCATTTAGAGGAAGCTAACAAGATGAGGTTTCAGAATGTGAGAAAATGATCGGTTAAAGCTACATCCAAAGTATACAATCAAATATAATACTCTTGCTGAGAGCCAAAAAAAGGTTGATATCACCATCACACCAGGAGGCGATAAGCTTAGTGTGTAGCATAAAGCCTGGTAACAGCAGGAAATAGCTTACCTGGCTCTATTCATAGTCAAAATATAACCTCTTTTACATTTGACACAAAAATAAGTTTAAAAAAGTGTTGTTTTTATGTAAGTCTACATTCTACGACTAATGTCTGTCATCGCTGTTAGGTTTTCAGGCAAAATCCCAACACTGTAAAAAGTCCCTGCTTCTGCCAAAAAAAAATCAGCTGGCAACTTCCCTACAGAAAGGAAATACAATGTTCTACCAACATTTGAGAGGTGTTGGACGGTATTTTATTGAACTTGCAACAGAGCTAAGCTAACCACTGCCTCATCTTAATGCTGAGCTAATAGCTTACTAGCTCATGGTATTACTTGATGCACAAACATGAAGTTGGTATACATCTTCTCATTTAACTCACGAAAAGAAAGTAAATAAGAATATACCCCAAAATGTCAAACTGTTCTTTTCAAAGCTTAAAATAACAGTGTTGCCAGTGTGACTTAGTAAGAGGCCATTTGTAGAGGGCTTTCCATCACCATCAGCAACGGAGAACCTTGTGGAGCAACACACATTGGACATCAAGAATCCACCTTGACAAAGTGTATTATACAGTACCTTTAGAAAGGTCTTGCGGGGGCGCCCTTAGCTCAGTTGGTAGGGCGCCCCCCCCCGGGCCGGGCCCAGCAGCAGACCCGGGTTTGATTCCCGCCCGCGATCGTTCTCTGCATGTCACTCCCCTCTCTGCCCCATTTCACCTCTGTCTCTTCTATCTCTTCTCTCCTCTATCTCTCTCTCTTCTAACTATCAAAAAATATATTTAAAAAAAAGAAAGGTCTTGCTCATACTTACAACATCAGCAGTTCAATACTGACCATGACCTGCTTGATGGCTTGGTCAAAGTAATGGTAAAAGTTCCCACACAAGCAAACATCCCAGACTCGGGTTAAAAGGTCATGTTCAAATTGAGTGTTTGCACAAAATAATGTGAGGATTTTCAGTCTCGCCCATGGTTTTTTGTCTACGTATATAGGAGTTGTATTAATTCAAAAACTGTACTTTTCACAGAATAGCTTTTTGCGTCATTATTTTCTTTTTAAAACCAATGAGACCACTGAGACCACTATGATGCCCCTAGAGTCTGAAATTATCATCATACTCATTCACTTAAGCCCTAGAGTACACAAGCCAAAAAACTATAAACATCTAGCCAAATAATGTACTAAAGAAAGACAGAGGTCTGATATACCCATGGGGTGGACAACATATAATTTTGTCCACCCCATGGGTATATCAAGAAGTATTAAAAAAGTGTTTTACAGTTGTGGTGCACAGTTTGGTGTTGAGTTGCCTGTATTTGCTGTGGATAACTGCCAGCATATGTGCCTGTTATCAAAGCCTCATCTTCAAAGGATAACGGCAGAACACCATTTCCCTCAGTGTCAGTTCTTTCAGTTCCCGGCGTCAAGCCATATGAAAACACTTACAATAACATCCTCTTAGTCACGTCTCGTTAGCAGAAAAAAGGAAAAAAGACATACTGCCATTAGGATGATGAAATAATACTAATACACATACACTAGGGATCATTGCTTAAGTAACAGACAAAGGCTGCCAAATCTTGTTCAAATTTTGACTCTCTGTTCCTCAGTAAGAACCTTGATTTTTTTCAAGTAGAATTGTGTCAGTCATTGCCTTAAGCCATAACCTTAAAGTGGGAACCCCCTTTCCTTTCCAGAATGTCAAAATCTATTTTTTGGCAGTAATCAAACCGTAGGAAAGAAGTTGCTGTTGATCTTTTCTCAATACGGATGTGACATTGGAAGTTCCTAGAACTATTAAGACAGGGTCAGGTTCTATATGGATATTAAGAATATCAGATTTAAAAAAAAAAAAATCTTTGTCCAATACTTCTCTATCTTGGGACAGAGAACGTAGCTGTGAGTGAGATTTGCCTCTGTTATTGCATCTGTCACATTGTGATGATACGCCTGGACACATTTTGTGGAGTTTTGATTTGGAATAGTGGAGTCTGTGGATAATACAAAACTGAATGAGGCAGTGCCTAGAGTTGATTGAGCAAGTGTTAATCTCTTTAAGGCTCTCTTCCCAGGTCTCATGTAGGATCAGTATCCCCAGCTCGTCCTCCCAAGCAGTCTTGATTGATGCCGTGGAGGATGGTTTAATAAATTGTAGTGACTCATAACACCTTTTTATCAGAGGCCCGATTTTGGAGGCACATGTCTTGAGCTGATGGTGACGCATTTTCTTAAAGGGACAAGTGTATGTAGAGTCTAATTTGTAGAAACCTACAAAAATTACTTCCAGGGAGTTTATATTTTCTTTGAATTGAGTAAATGAGGCAAAAGTTCCACTCCAGTAGATGACGCTAATTGTGAAAATACCTAATTTTCTCCACTGTAAGAATCCATTATCAAGCTGAGAAGGAGGGAATGAGGGATTCTCAACTACATGGGGCATTAAAGGGAGTGTGCTGAAGCTAAAATGTGTCTAAATTTGCTTCCAGATCCTGACCATACTATGTATAGTAAGGCTTCCACCATAAACTGATTTATCCAGTGCTACCGGAGACAGTGTCACCACAACCAAACTGTATGGCTGGCACTGCTCGCGCTCCAGCTGCAGCCAGCGGGGAGGTTCAGCTGAATTACCTAAACATATAGAGATACATTTGAGGTTGGAGGCCCAATAGTAAAACCAAAAGTCGTGGAGAACGAGTCCACCAAAACGTTCCGGTTTGCAGCGGTTTTTATTCTGTGGTTTTTATAATCCCAAATAAACGGGAGGATAACAGAGTATGTTTTAAAAAAAGGATTCGGGCAATGATAAAGGGACACATTGGAAGAGATACAGTAGTTTGGGAAGGAATATCATTTTAATTGTGTCAGTCCTGCCAATCAGTGAAATAGAGAGCTATCTCCAGAATTGAATGGCAGCCTTCAATTTGGCAAATTGGCTTTAAAAAGATAAGAAAGTCTTTAGTAATCTGAATCCCGAGATAAGTGAATGATTGACTGGAAATTTGTAATGGTAAATTTTGTATCAAGGATAAGTCATTTAAACCAACAGGCATCAACTAATTTTTGGTCCAATTGATCCTGTAACCAGAGAAGGTTCCAAACAGATTTATTTTGTCTAGAATTGCAGGAAGACTCAAAATAAGCAACAAAACGTTATACGCGTAAAGGGAAATTTTATCGCATGTATCTGTAATGTTGACACCATAAATATTAGGATCTGTGTGAATTGACCATTTTTTACCAGCATCCAAAAAGGAAGTGACCACAACTGTAGTAACCCCGAAGTGCCACTGGGGGCTGGATGCAGAAGACAGCCATTTCTCATTGACTCCAATGTTAAACATGCCGTTTTCACAGCATTATTAAACCTATTTCAGGCCTGGATTAAAAAAACATTCTAGTCTGTATGTTTTGGTCATATCTCCATGACAACACTGAGGGGGTGAATTTATTTGGACCACACTAGTTTTTATTCTTTTGGAAGTTAAAATGTATTGGCGCGATCTCTTGAGTGACAGCTCTCCGCCCGTTGTCCCTCACTTTGCCTTGGAGGTATACGTCAGCTATCTCCCTCCCCCCGACGTGAGGCGGAGTAAAAATCTCACAAAATGGCGATGCGCACAAACCAGGATTATTGGATGCCGTGTGAATAATTGAGGTCAGCCCGGATGCTACATCCATATTATTTACTATCTATGGAATTGACTCAACGAGGGGCTCAATAGCCAGTGCAAAAAGTAGGGGCGAAAGGGGTTTTGAGTTTTTATCCAATCAGGAGACAGAACGCTATAAGGAGGCGGGTCTCTGTGCCAGTGAACGATGACTCGCTGCTCTCCATCGCAGCACTATCTGATAAAGACGGCTGTGTGTTCATGTGGTGGTGACGTAGGGACGAGGGAGGGGACTGCTAACTGCAGTCACTGACAGAGAGTTAGCTAAAAGGACCATATCGCTTACTGAACCTTTAAGTATAACGAGTCCTAGAATATGCCAGGTGTCACAGTTTGTGGCTGCTGGTATATACTTCATGTTCTCTTAACAGATTAAGAACAAAGAAAACTGGATGCGGAAAAAAATCCCAAGTGTTACCACCTACACACAGCCCAGGGTTGTTCAATTGGACCTTCAAACAAGTCAAAATACAAAAGACCTGAAATCCAATCTTAGAATCTGTAGACCTCAACAGTGCCATGTGTTGCTATAAATATTCTCTTTGGTTGTAATTAAGCTTTGATCTTGCTAACAATCAGAAAAAGGATGTGGCACCTTACACACATCTGACCGCTTTCACCGTGTAACCGTGAGAAGAGGTGACCTCTCCAAGGGGAAGCGGAGAGAGAAAGGAGTGGGTCTTATTCTCTCTTTCTTTCCATTTCCTGCATGAATGGATCTGAGTGCAGGCTTTGGTCTGCTTTTGTCTCCTCTCTGGGCTGTTTCTCTCATCTGTTCCCTTGCCTTACGCTTGACATTTCTCCTCCATATAGGTCAGTCTCCATAGGAGGTATGGAAAGAAAGGAGGGAAAGAACAACCAGTGAGGAACAACTGTTTAGGCAACCTGGGATGATGCTTGCTTCGACTGGATAATCTATGATTAATTTTATTTTCTCCCCTCCACCAGCCCCCGCATTGGTTAATTAGGAAATGAAGGATCATGTTTTTGTCTGTTGATTAAAAGAGATGCGAAAGACAGAAAGCCGCAGAGGCTCCTTGATTACACAGAGGTCCCATTTAATAGAACAGGGGCCAATCCGAATAGTCTTTTTTGCATAGGAAATTTCCTTTCCTATCGAGATGACCCGGAAGTACTCGGCGGATAGGTGATTCGAATTCTCAAAATGCTTAGGAAAGGCATAGGAAAGGAGCCTCGATTCATCCTTTAAAGAGGACCTATTATACTACTTTTCTGGTCTTAATTTCTTGTTTTACACTGCTATAGAGCAACCTGACACGAATCACATCACAAAAAACTATGTAGATTTTCGGGAAGCTCTTTCTCTTATTTTGGCGATCCAGCACGTCCTGTCAACACTTGAGTGTGTGTGCTTCGGCGATCTCCGCTCGCCCCCGCCCCCTCCTGTAAACCCCACTCCGTTGTGATTGGTTACCTTCCTTCCGGAACACTTTCAGTGGCGGGAAGCACGAGCATGGACCTATAAGGGCGCGAGGCAGACGCGAGCAAGGAAGTGACAGCATTACTATACATGGAAACATCCGCGTGGTGACGACCCAAGTTTACATGCGACGTCACACGGATTCAAAGGGTTAGACCGCTCTGAACACGTGACTTCTCCACTGGCTAGAATAGTGTTTAGTGCTCTGCACAGACACCCCAGACGGTCAGCAGGGAATACGTCGAAATGCATGTAATGCTGGGTTTACACTAGAGGACTTTTAAAAGACTTTGAAAAGACTGAAGACTGAAACCCTCTTACATCTAAAGACAATCAACTCACACCCGAAGACAACTAGTCATTAGTTTTCAGTCACAGAGTGTGATTTTGAAAAGACAGGGGTCTCATATTGCAAGACTACAACTAGATTCCTTTTGAGATTAATATCATTTCCGCAAACGCGATTGTGATTATTTAATTAAAAACAAGTTAATTCAATATTCCGAGCGGGGGACTTCCTTTAGTTATTTGACCAGCTTTATTTGCTGATCTCATCACCCCAATAACTTTAACTCCTAACCCTGTATTTTACGGTAGAGTGTTCAGGTTGCGCGGCTGTCAGCCTGGTTCTCCTCCGAGGCTTTTATGAAAAAGTATCCGAAATAAGTGCCTCACCAGGCGGACACAGGTCGCGACTAATGCCGCTCCTCCTGTGTCGTGCTTGGTGCATGCGAGAGTGTGACAGTATTTACGTCATTTCGCTTGAGCCAACCCCCTAAGACTAGCGATAATATCAAACATGTTTGATAATCAAGACGGGAAGAAGACTTGCTGAAATCGGGTCGGAAGACCACCATACACCAAACGACTGAGATAACGTGCGCGCGCCACAACTCCAGCACGACTCCCGTGATTTCAGTCCGACATTGGAAGATTGTCTGCGACTGTCAAATCGCGTGAAAAGTCGTGTAGTGTAAGCCCGGCATAAGTCATTATTTGATAATTTAGTATGGTTAAGCATGACTATGAATCATCATAACAACGTTTATAGGTCATAAAAGTCAAAAAGCATCATAGGTCCTCTTTAACCCTCCTTTAGCATAGGTTACTCCGGACCAACCTATGCGAAAGGAAAGGAGATAGTGGTATCCCATAATCCTTTACGGCGGCAAGATTTAAAGCAATAGGCCACCGCCGGAGTTTACCGACTCTACACGAATACGAACGAGAGGTAAAACAGAAAAGAGGAGAGGAGAAGAGAGGAAGATTTAACTCGGCTAAAACAAAATACCCCCCCCCCCCATAAAGATAATAAAGAACTCATAAAAGACCAACATCATAATAGTTATTTTCGTAGCACATAATTTACACCATAAGAAAATAAAATACCAACTTCACATTTAATGAAGTTACTGGGGGCAGTTCATTTCAACATCAACATAAGTGTAGCCTCTTTTTATTCCACATGTGAATTGGGATTCAAGTGGCCTTAAATATTCCCCTTGGCCAAGTCCGATCTAAGTGATTCTCACTCTGTTGGCGACAACCTGATTAAAATCAATATGAAAAGAACGCATGAATCAAACGAGCGCTTGTTGTAGTTCATTTTCGGAGAATAGTGTAGTTTCACGCTAGTGACTCACGTCAGCAATACTCGCCGTCGCGCAATGACGTCGGTTAGGAAAAGGAGTCGAATTCATTTGAAACAGTGCTGTCTTTTCCTATGTTCGATAGGAAGCACCTTTCATCTCTCCTTAACCCCGATGACGTTTAGGGGTTAAGGTATAGGAAAGGAGGTTTATAGGTTAGGAGATTGGACTATTCGGATTGGCCCCTGGATCTGAAACACAGACCGGATCAAATGTGATTAGCAGCATGTTCGGTGACAGTTGGTGAGTGAAGAAAAATACCTGTTTTGGAACTAATGGGGAGAGGCTTCTTGAATTTTAATAATTTGCGAGAGGGCCGAAAAAACAGACAGCGAGAAAGAAAGAAAAGAGTGTGAAGATCAGGTCAGTTCTGCACCCTCTCATCCAGCTGTAAAGTCAAACTCCAGTGCCTAGCGATAGAGTCATTTGTAAGATAAATAAAGCTAGATGCAGCGGGGTGCCCTCCTGAACCAGACAAGGGAAGAGTTGCTGGGCGTCTCTCTCTGTCATCCGTCGTGGGGCCGAAGCTCAGCCTAGAAACTATCAGGAAGATGATGTGTCTCTAGAGATACAGACGCCTGGGGAAAGAGGCAGCTCTTAATCATCAGAGACCCACTTCCCTGGCATGTCTCACATTGTTACGGGACACTCAAGCTTATGCACACATAACCATACTGCAACTCCTCATAATGACATTAGCATACATGCACATCCTTACTAAAATGCAATTCTGTGCTCCAATTTCTCTTGGACTTAGACACAATAGTATCTCCTAACTGAGACTGTTAGTTATTTCCTTTCAGAGCTGTGCAGTTGCTGTTATAGGCAGTATAATGGCTCTCGGAACAAGGCAAAAGGCCTATGTGGCTAATTAGAGATGTGGACTCAAACATGGCCTATCTTTTCAAATAGAGCCTGGCATGGTCGAGTGGAGACTGACAGAGGGAATCCATCTCTGGAAGCTCCCCACCACCACCACCAGCCCCATTACGTCTGTATAGGAGCAGCCAGCCAGCCAGCCACTGTGGGCTTTTTTTTTTTTTTTACAGCTGGGCTGTAGGCGAGCTAGCCAGGAGGATGATCATTTGTTAGCAGTCAGTCGAGAGGCTGCAGACCACACTGAGACAGGAGGTGAGGTGGCACGACCTCAGGCAAACCTGACAGACACCAGCCGGGAGATAAATAAGATGTGATGTATGATCAATAAGGAGCATGTGTTTGAATTGCCCACAACACGGTGAATCTGTCACCGCTGTATATCTTTAATCCCACTAAGCTGCGTTCTTTTTCTGAAGTTCCATGCTCTCACCTAACTTGCTGAGTTGCCTTTCTTGGAGGGTAATGGTTCTTTGCACTCACACGTGTACTAGTTTTTAAGGGAGTGCTAATAATGGACATACAGTACGTCCAACTAAAGTGGCCAATGGCAAAATGAGTTGGAGACCAGGGTAGCTGCTACCCTCTAGCGCTGACGTAAACATGTCAGGCCAGTAGGTGGTGATAACGTGTCACGTGAAACACCAAAGAACATAGTGAGCATTTGCATTGAGCTTCTTCTTGAGGGAGGGTGGCACATGCTCAGTAGATGTAAACAGCAGTTGCCATGCGCAAGTTGAGTTTTCCAAAATGTTTGCGTGTGGACAAAAGGCCAAATCGCACAGAAAAAGCTACTGTATTGAAAATGCCCGCGTGAATATGGCTTAAAACACGTAAATAGATTTCAGACATCAATCATTTTATAATTTACATCTGTTACTTAATTGAACTCTGTCGACATTTACCTCACCTATTCATTGTTAATCCAGATTTAAATCAAAGTAAATCAACTCTTATGTTATTTGTTGTAGTTATGAATATGTCAGTGTCTCTTTTTGGACATATTTGCCTGAATTAAAGATATAATGCTATGATTATAGAAACAAAAAAAAGTGCATATCAGGGAACACTATAGCACCAATTACCTATTGCAGATGGATTCCACTCTTGCATGTAAGGTTTGTTGTGGTTTTTACTGTTGTGGCCTATTGGGGGCAGTAAGCCACCAGAAAGAAGTAAGGATAACAGGGCAACCAGTATCTCTCTCTCTCTCTCTCTCACACACCACACACACACACACACACACACACACACACACACACACACACACACACACACACACACACACACACACACACACACACACACACACACACACACACACACACACACACACACACACACAACCAACAGGGAAATTACAAGTATGGGAGGGGGCAAAATCTGCATTTTTTGTCAGTTTAGGGACTCAATTAAAAATCCCTGAGATGAGGCCCCTCTCGAATGCTAACCTGTTAAGTAAACAATCAATGGGTGAATATGGGAAAGGAGAAAGCTGCCCTCGTTGTGGCTTGTTAGGGCACACAGGGAGATCCAATAAAGGTCCCAGGCACAAGGTGGAACTGCAATTAATATTCCTGCGCTTAGGTGGGGGTTTGATTTTAGGCCAGTCACAAGGACCTTCTGGACACCTCTCTCTCTCTCCCTCTCTGCTTCGCACAAGTAAGATAATTACCTGTTTAGATTTCACCCTGACAGTCTTTCTAACCCCTGAAACACACATCCTACCTCTACTGCGTCTTACATTTTTTCACCGACTGTGTAAACACACTACAGCGGCCACACATCCAACCTCGGACGCACTGCCGACGGCCGTCGGAGGCGAGTCTGCAGCGACGATACACTTTACCTCAGGAGGCGGAGCCTATTTTTTTAAGAGAGACGCTCTCACGGGTCTCTCTGCTTTAACTGATAGAGAAATACTCTGCTGAGAGTCATATTGACTTCATACCAGCAGCTTTCGCTTTAGTTTCACCATTTCCTGGCGTGTCCCTTTCAAAATAAAACTTCCAACAAGCGAAAATGTGGCAAAAAAAAGGCAATGAGGCACACGGATTACTGTCGAGATTCAATATTAATCATATGCATCATAAAATGACATGAAATAACTTCATATTAATGGGAATTATCTATGAAAACTCAATGTAGAAAGACAGGGCTTTGAGAAGCAGTGCTGCAGCAGCAGCAGTTGAGACGTTCCATGTGTGGCCAAAAAAAGCGAGAAAGAGGCAGTAACGGACAGTGACGCGCTCCAGTAGACGCAGGATGTGTGTGGAGGCTGTAATGCATTTGCGTGAACAAGAGCATCAGGGTGAGAGAGAAGGGACGAGTCAAAGGCAGGTATACACTCTGTAGAAAAGAATCATGCCATTGTTCAACACATATAAGAAATGTCTGCCTGTCTTCAGAGAGGTGGTTTTTATGTGTAAGTGACTGTGTAGTCGGGACATTACATTTACAGCTTGCCAGCGTTTCAGAGGACATTTGTTTTACCTCTAGAATAAACAGCTAACAGGTGTACTTTGATGAGTGGAGAGCGAGCCAGACCGATTGGATGTTGATGTCCGTCTGCTGATTCATCTAAATCAGTGCTGAAAGAGGAGAGATTTGTCTTTTCGGTGGAGGGGGGCTATTTATCAGAGGTGATTGATATCCAGCAACACTGGACTGCCTCAGGCTTGACTCATCCATCCGGTGCCAATCATTGAGCTTCGCTAGAGAAATTCACACCACCTCCAGCACTGGCTCCTTAAACAGTCCAGGCCAGGCACACTCCAGAGACTAAACCCTCTAACAGTGCTGATATATTTTTCATGTATGGAGGTCTAATATATTGACATCCATTAGCATACAAATATGTGCGTTTTATTGTGGCATATTCTATATTTTCAATATTCTGCACCATATAAAATCAATAATCATATAGTATAGTACAGTATTATACATGTCACTACATGGCTAGTTACTGTTTATTACAATGCATATGGCTGTATTAATGTTGACACAAAACTGTTTGCAAATAACTGGGTAAAATATTATAGACATTATCAGACCCATTGAGTCCGGCCCAGTCACCTCAAGATAATAACATGGCCACTTTGAATCCCTAACAATGACTTAGTTTACATGCACAGCAATGCTCCGATATTAACCCGGTTAAGGTCATACTCAGAATAAGACAATGCAATCTAAACAGCAGTTCTTGCTCACCTAATCAATTTGTATTGATATCATTAGGTAATCTATTATTATATAAACTCCTTGAAAATGTGTCATGTAAGAGATTAGATCTCTGTGATCGACTCATTAATCCATTAGTAGATCTGTTATTGATTAGTAATGCCTGCTGAGTCGAGTCCGGAAGGGGAGCTCTTGGCCACATGCCTCATTCTTGTCAAGCTACGACAAAGAGAGCACCGTGTCAAGAGTGATAAGCCCCTTTTACACAGAGATGGCGGCATATCGACGGAACAACATCACTCCAATATGCTGGCTTTGCTTGCTTCTGTGTTATTTACACAGAACCAAGCAACGCCGGCCTGCTGGCGCACCAGCAGCCTCTTTTACACAGCGTTCCGTAATGAAAGAGGTGCTTGTAAACAGTGTCAGGTGTGACGTAAACATCTAGCGCCGCGCCGGTCAGCTGCTTTACAACAACAACACTGGCCGGTGAATTGAGAGCAGAAGTGCTGGAGCTTGCAGTAAGAGGGCCGTATTTTACTGTCCCCACTATGTGCCGGTTGATATCACTACGCGCTGAGTCCAACATCTCTGGGACTGTTAACCAAACTGACAAAAATCACTCCACTGCTCTCTGCTTCACCTCTGTGTCTGTGTGTCTGTGTGTGTGTGTGTGTGTGTGTGTGTGTGTGTGTTTGTGTTTATGTGACACGTGACAGGTTGGCTGTGAGCGAGTCTCTTTGTAAGGGCAGCGATCTGCCAATCAGACATACACATACACACAGTGTGTGAAGTCACGTTACTGTAGACAGAAATAAAGTGTGGATATACGCAAAGACTTAGGATAATAATAGTGGTGGCGATCCGGTCGCAGCCTAGCTTAGCCTAGCCTAGCTTTCCCATTGTACAACTTCCCCTGGGAAGAAATAGACTCATACACTCTGCAAAATGAAGCGTGGGGGTTTGGATTGAGCAGCGGACCTTATGACCAGCTAGATTATACACCGTTCCTTTTATTTGGTGATTTTTACGGGACATCAGGCCGCCGTGGTTAATGTTAAACACACGTCCTTCAACTGCTAACATGGTCGCATGTTTAGAACGTAGGCTATGGAACGTCAAACGCCCCCCTGTTCCGCAACAATAAGCTGGCCACATTTATACAGAGAGGCGGAACTGATTGTGTCGGGAATCTTACTACCCCCCGAGGTAGTAAAATTCCCGGAACAATCTCTCCCACCTTTCTTCCCTCTTTCCGCAACGGTCGCATTTATACAGCAGGGCGGAGGGCCGAAATTCCGGCATATTCCCGGCTTTCAGCTGTGTAAAAGGGGCTATAACTTTCCCCTTTTCAGGTATGATGAAAATGACTATTTATGGTCTTAAATGTTTAGAAAATATTTAATAATATGTTTAGTAAACGTTTCGTTTACATTGTGACTGAATTTAGATGTTTAAAGCATTGTTAAGTTTGTTTGTTAAAAATTGTGTATTGACTAGCTTAAATGGTGTTCCTCCATGGCCACTAGAGTGCGCCACGAGACCATGTTTGAGTTTCGTTAAAGCAAAATACATTGGCCCTCATTTATCAAACTTGCGTGGAAACTGGTGCAGATTCTGGCGCAAATACCTCCCTACGCCAGGTATCGCGTGGGATTTATCAAACAGTCGTATCTCGCCAATCTCAGCGTACGCCAGGCAATTATTGATAAATGCGGCGGCTGAAAACGATCGTATCTCGCCCCTATATTTTCTCAGTTTAGAGGCCTCGTCCAGAGGTTTTACGACATGGATATGCGCATTACAGCACAGAAGAGGAACTTCTCTGAAGTAGAAATTGACAGAATAACAGCGAAAGTAGAAAAAAAAATAGTTTCATTTCGGAGCATTCTTCTTCTTAAGTTGTCCGTCGATTTCGACGATGACGTCACATTTATGCCCATGAGGATGAAGAATCAGAAGAATCAAAAAGTCCATGGCTCTTGGCTACTTCCGATGGGTTCGTCTGTGGCTGTGCAGTCCTATTCGTGATCCGCAAATTCGGTTACATACATCACAGCAGAATTCCCCTTGCGTAGCGGGTGGTTGATGACGTAGTACCCGCTTTGCTGCTGCTTTGTTTTTTAATTGAGTTGCGTAGGTTACAGAGCCTTTGTGACAGGATACACTCCATTGATGTCGGTCAGAGGCCAATGTCTCCAGCACTAGTGGTTGGATGCCACACAACTTAAGAGAAGTTTTCAAGTGATCTTTGTATCTCTTGCGCTGACCTCCTGCTGACCTACTGCTGTCTGGGATCTCTCCGTATAGGACCTTTCGGGGTAGCCTATCCTGAGGCATGCGGATTACATGTCCTGCCCACCGCAGCTGTTTTTGGAAAAGCAAGACTTCCAGGGGCTCGATGTTAGCGCGTTCATAAAGTTCAGTTTTTGGGATCCTGTGCCACCACTTCAGTCCCAGTATGCGCTGAAGGCAGCCTGTATGGAATGATTCCAGTTTACTGAGATGTTTCCTATATGGAACCCACGCCTCACAGCCATACAGAAGGATAGATAAGCATATTGCTTTGTAAACAGTCATTTTGGTATGTATTGTTAGGTCCCTGTTATGAAAGACTCTGCTGTTCAGTCTTCCAAAGGAGGCAGATGCTAGGCTGATTCTTCTGTGGACTTCGTTGGTAATGTCACCAGTGTCTGTGACTATGGAGCCTAAATATGGAAAGTGTGGGACGGTCTTGAGTTGTTGGTTGTTTATATGGAATGTGACGGGGTCTTGAGGAGGATCCCGCATTATTAAAACCTCAGTTTTGGATGTATTGATAGTAAGACCGGCACGGTTGTATGTGTCGGCTAGGGTGTTTAGGGTGTGCTGCAGGTGTTCAGGTGAACAGCTGACATAGGCAGCATCATCTGCATACTGCAGATCACGGATGATTTCTTTTGTCACTTTGGTTTTTGCTTGGAGGCGTCTGAGGTTGAATAAATTACCATCGAGGCGATATTTGATGGGGATCCCGGCATCCGGCAAGAGCAAATGGGCGGAAGTCTTCATAACACCGGCTAGGAAGAGGTTAAAGAGTATGGGGGCAATAACACAGCCCTGCCTGACACCCGAACCTACTGTGAAGGGGTCATATTTCCCACCTCCACTGATGACGCGTGCCATAGCCCCATCATGGAGGGCTGTTAGAACTGCAAGGAAGGTCGGAGGGCAGCCAAATTTCTCCAGGATGCTCCAGAGAAGTGGCCTGTTGACTGTATCAAAGGCCTTTGTTAAGTCGACAAAGACCATATAAAGTGGTTTGTGGTGTTCTCGACACTTTTCTTGCAGCTGCCTGGCTACAAAGAGCATGTCAATGGTACTTCTCTGCTTTCTAAAACCACATTGTGTTTCAGGTAAAACATCCTCGGCAATGTGTACAAGGAGCCGAAACAGCATGAGCCTTGTAAGGACTTTGCCCGCTGCAGAGAGCAGTGAAATTCCGCGGCTGTTTCCACACACAGCCGCGTCACCCTTCTTTTTGTAGATGTTTGTGATGTCAGCGTCTTTCCACTGTTGTGGAACGCATTTACTAGCCCAGATGGTTGTGATGATGGCGTGGATGTTATTTATGATGGCATCACCGCCATACTTAAGTATTTCTGCGGGTAAGCCATCAGGTCCAGTTGCCTTGTTGTTTTTAAGGCTATCAATGGATGTCTTGACTTCAGCATGGGAAGGGGGAGCGTCCAGCTCCTGAATGAATGGTAGAGCAGGGAGTTCATTGAGCAGGTTAGGGTCAGTTTGCGTGTTTTTGTTCAGAAGATCTTGGTAGTATTCTGCCCAGCGTGTGAGGATCTCTGTTTTCTCTGTGTGCAGTGTGTTCCCATCTGCACTTCTGACTGGGTGGGAGGCATTTTTGTAAGGCCCATAAGCGGTTTTAAGGGCATTATAAAATTCCTTTTGGTTTCCGGAGTCTGCATAGCCTTGAACTTCTTGAGCCAGTTTTGTCCACCATTGGTTCTTCATTTCTCTAATCATATTCTGTGTCTTTGAGCGTATTGCAGCGAGCTTCTTACGCCTGGCGTGAGATGGTTTGTCCAATGCAGCTGCGAAGGCTTTATTTCTTTCAGCAATGAGCTTGTGGATGTCTGTTGCCTGGTCGTCAAACCAGTCCCTGTTCTTCTTTTTATTGACGCCTAGTACACGTCGAGATATAGTTAGGATGTTGCTGCATGCATTGTCCCAGGTTCTAGTGAGGTCTGCAGTAGTGTGGAGGTTGCTTGTGTCTATGGTGAGTTCGTTTTCCAGTGCTGCTTGGAATGTAGAGAGGATTTTCTCATCTTGGAGAGCGCGTATGTTCAGACGAGCAGGTGGTGCACATCGTCGTATAGGCGGCCTTATCTTGAGGTTCAGCTTCGTTCGTACAAGACGGTGATCTGTCCCTCCATCTGCACCTCGCATTGAGCGAGTGATCGTGACGTCTTTGAGATCACTTTGTCGTGTGATTACAAAGTCTATGAGGTGCCATTGTTTAGAACGTGGATGCATCCAGGTGGTTTTATGCATGTCACGGAGTTGGAATATAGTGTTGGTGATGGTGAGCGCATGTGTAGAGCAAAGGCTGAGGAGCCTAAGTCCATTAGCATTACATTTGCCAGTTCCATGGCGGCCCAGCACCTTTTCCCATATGTGGTGATCTGTTCCAACCCTGGCGTTAAAGTCGCCAAGGAGGATTAGCTTGTCCTCCCGAGGGATGGCTTGCAGGGTGGTGTGGAGTAATGCATAAAACTGATCTTTAGAGGCCTCGTTGGTAGGTAAAGTCGGAGCATATGCGTTAATAATTGATAAGTGACGGTTTTTTGACAAAGGGATACGCCACTGGATGAGTCTCTCAGATTTTCCAATGGGGGTGGTTGGAAAGTGCTGGATGAGGGCTGTTCGTATGGCGAAAGCAACACCATGTATGCGTGGTTGGTCTTCAGGCACTCCCTTCCAAAAGAAGGTGTAGCCTTCACCACTCTCTGTGAGGGACCCTTCACCAGAGAATCGAGACTCTGTGATGGCTGCTATATCAATGTTATATTTATTCAGTTCATGGGCAATCAGTGCCGTGCGTCTCTCCGGTTGGTTGGCGGTATCAAGTAGTGTCCTTACGTTCCATGTAGCCAGGGTTAGGGTAGAAGATTTAGTCTTAATATTTCGACCGATAAAAAAGGGAGACACGGTGAGCTCGGCTACCCACCCGTGTGCAATGAAGACAGACAATGTTTAGGTCACCTTTTCTAGACCTTTCCCCATGTGGGGTGGGCGGTGCGGATCCTAAATAGGGCCGCCCAGTCACCCTGGAAGCTGCCTCTGGAAGCTGCTGTCTTCGAGCCCCAGCCATGCCAGCGACCATCTATCCAAGGCCGCCTCACGTGTAGCGCAGGGCTAAGAGCTTCCGGTCTCTCCAGACCTGCTCCTACTGCTCTGCTTCCATCGCCGCAGGACTTTTGAAGAAAGAAGGAAATAGGGGATGAGGGAAAGAAGTAGCGGGGAGGGGGGGGGGGGCATAAAGTGAGACTTGTGCAATAGATGCTTAAGGTGGGGAAAGGGTGCACCATCCTCAATCCACCATCTTGGCAAGCCACAGTTAGGCTGGAGGCAAGGTGAGATCCAAGACGGCCAGTCACTGTGGAGTGTTGCAGGAGACTGCCAAGTCGTCGGTATAGTGGCGCTCGCCTGGTGCGGGTCTCCACCGCAGATTTTTCATTTTGGGTTTTCTCCCATAGTCTTTTCCCAGCCATGGGCACCCACAAGACAGTGGGGCAGGAGATGGTGTGGTTCCAGGGGTGTCCACCTCTGGTTCCACACCTCTGGGGCCTCCTGCTGCTCCGAGATCCTCTGCTGGTTTCGCCTGGAGCCGCAAGGCACCCAGTTACCGTGTGTGGCCACGAGGAGGCACAGCAGAGGTCTTGACGATGGAGAGGCTATGTACTGGCAAGGGGAGGCTTACGCACTCGGCTCCCCCGTTCGCACAGGGCTAGCCAGCGGTGACATCTGAAAGCGAGAGCATGCAAAGCAGCAGGCCACACTTAAAGCCACACTAGACGCATCACATCGCCCTGTGTGCTCACACACACACACACGGAGCATTACAAGCGGCATCAAAGAACGACAGAAGGCAGCAGTTAGGAAGGAAATAACTGCTGCGGTCAACAGCGTTGGTGTTGACAACAAACGATCTCCAGCTGAGGATTTTGCATTTTAGGTTTACATCAGTAGGCTACTATCTCTCAAATGCTATAAAACAGCATATACAATTATATGTCGCCATTTCTTTACATAGATGAAGAAAAAGTGGTCTGACTCAAAAATCGCCACTAAAAAAAGCGTGTTACTGTTCTGAAATGCAACCAACTGAGGGTGCTGGCATAATATAAGTGGTAGAGGAGAAACAGACGGACCAACTGTCCGGTAATGGTCCCCATAAAATAAATACAGGTCTGCAGAGATTTGAATGATTAGAATGCATTGGCCCTTTTAGATAGCACTACTCAAAAGGGTTGTAAAAACTAAAAATAACACATTTTGTGTTTTACTGTATGACAGCACGAGTGGTCAGCCCGGCGGTCAGCTGCACAAGCCGACCCGGCAACGATCAGCTGTGAGAGCGCCCACTGTCCTGCTCCACCAGCAGATCGGAAAAATGTGCCGGTTAACGGTGGAAATAAATCGCTCGCTTAAGCGATCAATGACACATTAAAAGAGGAACAAACATCTAAAAAGTGCGTCAAATAAATAAAATTTTAAGCTGAATGTTGTGCCGTGTATTTTTTATCATAAAGAGCAGTGTAGGCCTACTACATATTTAATACTGTGGCTAACATTTTGAATGAATGCAGCCCCCGTGCCTCATTGTCCCCCCAGACACTTACGCAGTCCCATGCAGCGCTCCTAAGTGGCCGGTGTGTGCACTATTGAATCAGTGCTCCTACTCAGTTGCACACCATAAGCTGCACATTTTTAAGTGATTAATATCTTTATTTCAGTCTGAGCAAACACTGCATTTGTATTATCTTCTAATATTTGTCCAACAAAGTCATCGGCTACCCGGCACAGCCTGCACTGCGAGTCCATGCTGTTTACAAACTTGCGTACACGAGCTGAGAGCTGGCGTGGGATTTGAGCGTATCCTACGCTCACGTCCATATTGATAAATGCAGAGGTTTGCGTGGAAATGTGCGTACACCCACATTTCTGGTCTACGCAAGGTTGATAAATGAGGGCCAGTGTGCTTATATAGGAAATGTTAAAGTGTTTATTTAGGCTTGATTATTGATGTGTGTTTTATACTATGTAACTCTTTTAAGAGAGGAAAATTACACAGGAGTGGTACTAGTGTAATATTTTATTTATTTCTGTGCATTTAATTTGAGTTTGTGTATAGATTATTACAGTAATACTTCCATGTGAAGGAGTTGTATATTTTCTGCATTTTAATACTTTATTTTGAGAACTTTTTGAAATCAATACAATTCTTGTCAAGCTACGACAAAGAGAGCACCGTGTCAAGAGTGGTAATTTACTTTCCCCTTTTCAGGGTACTAGATAAACTCATATTCAGAATAAGACATAACCGGGTTAAGACACCTGGAGTATTATGATCTTAATAACAATATTGTGGCAAATATAGCAGAATAAATATTCTGATCTGTGTTTTTGCTGCATGTTTCGGCATTTGCAGCAGTTTGTGATGCATGCTCTGGTTTATGGCTGTTATCTATCCAAAAAAATAAAAAAATGCCAGACAACAACGCTAATGACACAAAGTGAGTTCATTTTCCTTCGATGGGACAGGAATTATTTCTGGAAAAATCATGGCGCGTCTACCACGTCACTGGTTTATCCAGAATATGCTGATTGATATGTTAACAGGAATATCAGTCCAGTTCAGTTCAGTGTCATTTTTTAAAATGTTGTCATTGTTACAGGTAACAATGAAACGTTGTCAGAGCAAACACAAACAGGCAAAAAGTTTTAGTTGTCCACCAATTTACATTTACATCAATGTTAAACTCTTCCACCAGAGCATCCACAAGAGGGGATTGTAAAATACCATATAGAAAAAGCTCTTTTGGGCAGTCAGCCTTTTCCTATCGAGCAGCACATACTTGGAATACCATACCCACAGAACTAAGGAACATTACATCACTCAAATCCTTCTCAAAATCTATAAAAAACTGGTTACTGACAAATCAAAATATGCGTCCATAATAATCTGGGATAGTGTGTCTTTGTGTTTACTAATTGTGTTTGTGCCTGAGTTTTACTCCTTGTCTGTATGCTCCTTGTTTGTGCTTATGTGTTTTTGTCTACATGCATGCCACTTGTATGCTCCTTGTCTGTGCTTTTTGTCTTTCGTTAAATGCTTATGTGTTTTAAACGTGCTATACACTCACCGGCCACTTTATTAGGTACAGCGGGTCATTTTCTTGTTAACACATATAACTAATCAGCCAATCACAAGTCAGCAACTCAATGCATTTAGGCATGTAGACCTGGACAGGACAACTTATTGGGGTTGAAATCGAGCAACAGAATGGGGAAGAAATAGGTTTTAAGTGACTTTGAAAATGGCAATGTTGAGGGTGCCAGGAGGGCTGGTATGAGTATTTCAGAAACTGCTGATCTACTGGGATTTTCACTCCAAACCATCTCCAGGGTTTACAGAGAATGGTCTGAAAAATAAAAAAATATCCAGTGAGCGGCAGTTGTCTGGGCGTAAAATGCCTTGTTGAAGTCAGAGGTCAGTGGAGGATGGGCATACTGGTTCGAGATGATAGAAAGGCAGCAGTAACTGAAATAACCACTCATTACAACCAGGGTATGCAGAATACCATCTCTGAACGCAAAACACAACCAATCTTGAAGCAGATGGGCTACAGCAACAGAAGACCCCACCGGGTGCCACTCCTGTCAGCTAAAAACAGGAAAACGAGGCTACAATTCTCACAGGATCACCAATAGTGGACAATAGAAGATTGAAAAATCATGCCTGGTCTGATGAGTCTCGATTTCAGTTGCGACATTCAGATGGCAGGTTCAGAATTTGGCGTTAACAACATGAAAGTATGGATCCATCCTGCCATGCACCATCAACCATGCAACGTCCAAAGTCTCCTAAACCCCCTTTCTTCCCCATTCTCATGCTCGGTTTGACTTCAGTACATTGTCTTGACCACGTCTAAATGCATAAATGCATTAAATTGCTGCCATGTGATTGGCTGATTTGCTTTTTGTTTTTATAAGCCATTGAACAGGTGTACCTAATAAAGTGGCCGGTGAGTGTATGTTCATGCACTTGTATCTGTGTCTATGCTACTTGCTTTATGTTTTTCACACATCACCAACCTGTTATGGGCTGGAAAAATGATCGTGTCATTTTACTTGTCTGTGCTTGTGTACTTTTGTTTTTGTGCTTAAGTGTTGTATTTTTGGAGTTTTCTTTTCTTAATGTTTCTTTTAAGCTATCTACCTACAGGGACTACAGGTGAAAATTAGCCTGCATGGCTAAATCTGGCACATTTACATGTTGAACTTTGGTGCTCATGTTTATCAATGTGCGCTGTCCCTTCTAAATAAAGAAATCTAAAATCTAAAAAAATAAAATAATAATTTAATCTGATCTCCATGGATCAATCGATCACCCAGTATTTTACACATGGTACCTACTCATAGATCTCATGAATACCCCATAACCCATAAGGTGCTTGGTGCAATAAATAAATAAATATATACATCTGATGGTGGTAGGGTTGTTGAGTGTTATGCAGCGATACAAAGT
This sequence comes from Ammodytes dubius, assembly GCA_026122265.1. Taxonomy (NCBI): domain Eukaryota; kingdom Metazoa; phylum Chordata; class Actinopteri; order Uranoscopiformes; family Ammodytidae; genus Ammodytes; species Ammodytes dubius. The sequence goes on along the minus strand of JAOPFK010000086.1, from coordinate 103,523 downwards.
CCACCGTAGCTGCTGCGCATGTAAAGACCTTATTTGGAATATTGTCTTAACCAGAATATGGACCTTAATCAGAATATGCTGTGCATGTACACGTAGTGACTGACTGCTTGTGTGCAGGCCATGTTGTCTGAATGGCCACTGAATGAGAGAGAAAAAGAAGAAAATAACTTTCTCTCTCCTTTTGAGATTCAGTCCGCCGATGCTCTGTTCTCCTGTGATATGCTGCTCATAACACATACACATATAGACATTCTTCCTATAAAATCAGACAGACCCAGGTTTAAAGGTGATCAGTTTTGGTTATGCTATTATTATCTCAAATCAGAGCACTGTTGTTTGGATAGTTTGAGGTTTGTTACAAAAAGTCTTTTAATATATATAGCATTTTACATTTTCTCTTTTACATTATGCAAGTCAGTTAAATACTAAGAAATACTCTCTCGCTCTTCCACATGAAGGCAATCACTTCAATCTCAAACTGAACAAAAGCTTGAACGTTACCTCTTCAACTCCCTGCATGCTTCAATCTTGTTATTTTTCAATTGATTTTGTGTGAATTTACTGTACAAGTCAGGGGAGCATATTAGACAAAATGAACTAAAGATGATCTATGGTGTTTTTGACCGGAAGTTGCAGGACCAAAACTGTAGACAATGTTATGTAGTACAGTTGGATGCAGACTTATCTTGCACCAAATGCAAGCATGCTTGTTACATTGATTAGAGCTTAGGGTAAGAAGGGATTACATCTCCAGAGGACTCCTAAATCGATCATGGCCTCCATTGTGAGTGTTGTTAATGACTGAGAACTTTCAGTTTGTCTGTTAAACCGAGGCAGTTTACAAAATTAAACTGAAAAGTTACTGCACTCTGGGTCATTCATTTCTGTAGGATGTGTGATTATTTTTATTTGTTTTGCTATCTAAAGTATACTCTTGAATAAAAACTTACTTTGTATTTTATTTTCTCTCAAAAAAGGCAACAGGGCTGGTGGAGTTACTTATGAGACAACATTTGAAAAAATATACAAATACTGTACATCTCCTTTATTTCTTCATCCAAATGTCCTCAGAGCTTGTGAGCCAGATACTTAGCCATACCCACTGCTTAGGAGACGCATACTGTTGCATGTTATTGATTCATAAAGCTTTTTTTAATGCATTGATTGAAAGTTTGAGCCATCATGTTTGCATGACGTGTTCAGCCTTCAGTGGCAAATATTTCTGCGGCTTGCTAGAATACCAACTCTACCTGCTTTGTGTCCAATAGGTTTTACAGTAATTCTCATTATGTTGCAAAACGCAACAAACATATAAAATGACAGAAGGTAAGAATAAAAAAAGGCAGTGGAAATGCGTGGCTTGACCCATGTAGTGTTATGGTGACGACAGGCAGACAGGCAAGCAAGCAATTGAGGGTAATTTATTGTCCAAAAAACACAAAAACTCCAGAAACGCAGAAACGCAGAAAGGCAAGGCAAGGCACATGGACCACAGGACAGACTCACCAACAGGTAGAATGCAAAGACACAGACCAATGACACACAGGAGCTGTGTCTCAATACAGAGACCACGCACTTGGTAGGACGCGGTCTCGCGGTCTATGAAGGCTATAGCCTATGATGGCCGATTTTAAGGCCGGTTTTAAGGCCAACGAGCGTTGTTAAACGAGACGGTCTCCGCAGGTCTCGGTTTACGAGCATTTCCGGTTTACGTAACAAGCCGTTACCTTGCGTGACGACTCCCGCTCCTGTGCTGCCTAGCAACCCTGATTGCTGCCAACGGAGACAGCCCTGTCAACGGAGGAAAAAAGAAAAAGAAGTTGCCTACCAGACGAAAATAAAAAAAAGTACAAGAAAAAAAGAAAGGAAGATAAAAGTTAAGAAGATGGAGCAACACGTTGCTGTTTTGTTATTTTTTATTGTATTGTATGCCATCTCTGAAAAAAACGCAATGAATCATGGGATATGTTAGGCTGCGAAGGATACATCTGATGCAGCCTTCAAAACTGCTTCAAAACCGTGAAACGAAGGCTGCATTTCACGACCGCATATGAGGAGTCTTGCGAGGAGCCTTGCAAATGGGACAGCCTTTGCGCGCCGCTATGACGCAATCGGTCTTCAAATGCAGCCTACGAGGCCGGTTCCAAGACCGCAACCCCTGAATCAAGACACAGCCAGGGAGTTACACACACACAAGACAGGGTAGACAACGAGGGACAGGTGTATCACATTAGGGGAGGGAGCAGTAATCACACAGGAGGGAAACTTGACAGGACATAGGGAGGAACAATACAGACATACCAAAATAAAACAGGAAACATGGGGAACCACCAAAACAAGACAAAGACGGACCATGACATGTAGGATGCTTCCAAGAAGAGGATTTGATCAAAGAGAATATATGAAATCATACATTATGGATCAAAAGTTCAGGAGTACTTAAAAACTCTTGCCACTTGGAGAGTGATTCAACCTTCAATAAAGGGCACATCAAGGAGTTTGAGGCACATTTGTGGAAGCAATGCAAAAAGAATATTTTCAGTACATACCTGCTACTGTAGCATGCGGGTTGGTTTCTGTTCTCTTTATTTATTTTCTAAAAAGAGTTTGCAAACAACATGTATCCCCTGATACAATGAGTCAGGCATTATCTTGGTAAATAAATAAACATAATGAATGAGCAGGTAATTATCTTTGCACTTCCTGCATCCAAACATACAGAAAAGACTTGCACAGAATCCACACTCAATGTTATTTCTCCCTGGGAGTTGATTTCAAAAGTTTGTGGTTTCAAGCCTGCGTTTGCTGTTGTCATGTGAATGATATGGTGCATCTGCCTTTTAGTATAAACGCCACCTTAAAATAACGATTTCTGCCCATACAAAAAGCTCTGACTTGGATAACTTATCCGGTACAAGTGTCTGATGACGGGCCGTTATATTTTTTGTAAACAGCGTGCTGCACATTACAACAGCGTTTACATTAACGGCTTGGTAATTGTCTAGAAGACTGTTAAGGCTGAAGGGCTCCTAAAGTGTTAAAATTGTGCTTGGTTTTCTTTTCTCACTGTTTTTTTAAGACTAGTCATCCCTACAATTTATATGAGTCCCCCGTGACCCAATAGGCCTATGTCCACGCGCTCAACTTGCATTTTAAAATTTGACAAAGGATTCTTGTTCGTCTGATGTGGAAGTGAAATGTTTGCTGCAAATTTGGCCAGATGAAAATATTCATAAACAATCGTATACAAGTAGCCTAATCTCCAAATCCCAAACGCGCACGGTGACATAGGGAAGGAGCCAGGGCCGCTGCTAAGCTTTTGGGTGCCCTAAGCTTAAACTGTCAGTGGTGCCCCACTCGTAAATATCCAGTCAGGTACACTGATATTTCCATACAGATACATACAATTAATGGCAAAAACATATTAAGGAAGTCAGTGTTTCCCATAGATAGATTTTTATCCTTTGGCTGCATACACTCTAGCAGGACGACAATTTGCAACTTTGAAGCACCACGTTTGCCTCCCCTTTTAAAGTTACTAAAAGGAGCATTTAACTGGTTCTGAAACAGTCTTTGTTGTGTACTGATGCCTACATGATTTACCTGAGCAAATAAGACCATCAACGAGAAGAAGAGTTGTTGCACTAATTTGAGTATACTTTATTTCACGTTGAAATATCTTTCCTACATTACTGCAGCTTCTTCCTGTTGAAATGGGTACCCCAGCAAAGCTGCGGATCATCTTGGAAGATGATGACATTCGTAAACTGGTTCTACCTCTAGGCATCCCAAGCTCACTTCAGGACCTTAATGATGTTATTCAAGAGACATTACATTTAGCTCAGTTGGTAAGGCGTCCCCCTCCGGGGCCGGGCCCAGCAGCAGACCCGGGTTCTATTCCCACCCGCGGTCGTTCTCTGCATGTCACTCCCCTCTCTGCCCCATTTCACCTCTGTCTCTCTGCACTATCAAATAAAGCATAAAAATGCCCAAAAAATATCTTAATAAAAAAAAAGAGACATTTCATATCACCAGGGCGTTTAATGTGATGTATCAAGACATGGATTTTGAAGGCCAGTTCTTCACTTTAAGCTGCATTGAAGAAGTACAAGACAAGGCTACACTAAAGCTTGTTTTCGCTCGACCAATTGTCCTAAATTTCAGTCCTGTGGAAGTATCAGATGTCGAATCCTTAGTTCCAGAACATTCTTCTGATACAAGCTCTGACCAGTCATCTGTGTCTCAGGACACAAGCCTGCTGTCCTCCTCAGATGAAAGTGGACAATTTTTCAGATCTCAACCATGGCCAGCAAAGTTTCCAATACCTGCCTTTTCTCAAGATGTAAAACCTTTGATGGAAGCCGGAAACAGAGCCTACGAACATGACGGCACACTGTTAAACAATCCAAAAGTGACAAGTAGCATACTCGAGAGGCTAGCAGAGACCATATTTTCATATACAGCATACCCAACTGGTGTCCAGGCTTTAGCTGTGGCAGAAGCCTTGGTTGAAAAGTACCCATGCCTCAAAGAGCCGGGGTATTTTGATGGCTTACATAGTTGGCAAACGAGGATCAAATTCAAAATGGGCAATTACCGGGCTAAATTAAAATGTCTTGAACTACCCTTTCCTGAGCTCGATGTTAACTCCCTGAAAAGAAGACTCTCTGCAGCGGGTTCATCCAAAGGCATCAAAAAGCCAAAGAAGGCAGAAGTTAATTACTTGCCACCATTGCCATTTGGTGAGACAGAGGACTCTTTAGAGAAGGAGAGAGTGGATTTGTTGCAGGAAGTAAAGAAGAAAAAGTGTGAGAAGATCATTGGTGACAAAATGGAGAGGTCTTTCTCCTATCGAAGAATGGAAGTTGTCCAGCAGTGCCCTGCAGTCCAAGACCTCATGGAGAGATGACCTGGGATGTTCTGTGAAACTCAGGTAAATCCAGTTCTTGTGTTTCTTTACCTGATGCTTGTATTGTTGTGTGTACAGGCTAGAATAATATAATTAAGATACAATTTTCAAGATTATGAAGTTCACCATGCAAAAACAGTTGTATTACACTATGTAGCAACTAAGTATTTTTTAACAGAAGTATTGCTTAAAATTTATCATCATTTTGAAGGCTATAGATTGTGGTGCTGCTTTGTAGTATTGTATTAAACTGGGAGGACTACTTTATTGTTCAAGCAAGGTGGGTTGTCATGATCATGTTGTGTTTTTTTATTTATTTTTTTTCAGATCAAAAAGGAGTTCAGAAGGATCACAACTCTTCATCTGGAGCGGACTTTTTTGTCAAAATTGGACAGTTACTCAACCAAACTCCGCCAATTAAAGTTTAAAAATATAATTGTTGTTGTCATGTTGAGCTAATAAACACATAGGATAACTGATGACACTTCAGCTCATTTGAACAAAGATAATATGTTTGTTCTCAGGAATAAATTCACTTCTGTTTGTGTAACAGCAACATGCTGAAGGTAGAAGAGATGTCACCATCCGCTGCTTGATGGAGTTCCTTGGAGAGTCTGCAGAGGAACTCATCAAAGACTATCAGGAACATTTTGAAAATTTGTTAAATTATTATTCAGACCATATTAAATTTGTTTCTTCTCCAAGGGGAAAAACCTTTTAAATTCAATAACTTAAATTGGTGCTTAAGATACATGACTAGTGCTGTATCTGAAATGTTTAAAACATTTCATCTATGTCAATGTATTTTTTTTTTAAATTTTTACCCATTTTCTTAATTTGTTTTTGTTGAATCACAGCCAATCTCACATTTTCCCTCAACACTGAATACAGTATACTTACCTGTTTATGTCCTACTTGGAGCTAAGCACATATTTGGGGTTGGCCCAGGTTTGTGCCTCTCCGTGTATATAATTAACTTGTGTTGTCTGAAAAACCCAAAAGGATATTTAAAAATATGTGTTGGTAGTCTGACATGGTTTTCAGAGTCCTCAAGACTATTCTAAAAAGACTGAAAAAATATTGTCTGGTGAAATTGTCTTTAACCTGTTTGCTAAGTTGTACCTGGGTTTCAAGTCCAAACAAAACAGTACAGCAAAAGGATTTTTTCTTCAAGAGTATTTGAGGATTCTGAAAATATCAAAAGTTTTTAACAACCTTATGAGTTTTTGAAACAATGCCAGTTTATCATCTGAGAAAAAACGATTGTTACCTCTGGACTGCAATGTACACCAATAGATGAAAGGCACAAAGTAGGGTTAACTTGAACTGAGAAAGATCTGAAAAGAAATTCAATAAATAATAACTTAAGTTAAGTGTTCATCTATGTGAAAATTAATTAAAATCAGTACTTGTGTACATACCCAGAATTTAACCAATGTCTTGCTCTGAGCGTCTTATTATAGCGCATTATTGTATAAGTAGTAAATGGCCACTCAAATAAGCCAACCCAGTAAATCGCCTCTTGCATATTCAGGAACTTTAAAGAGGACCTATGATGCTTTTTGACTTTTATGACCTATAAACGTTTTTATGATGATTTATAGTCATGCTTAACCCTCTGAACCCTAAGGGCATTTTCTCGATTTTACATGCTTTTATAAATTACCATTTTAGAGGGCAAGTAGATAACATAATACCCAGGTGATTCATATCAAAATGTTCAGAACACTCTCAGCTCTCAGTGTGGAAGGTTCAATGTTGCCCTAGTCCAATGTAAAAAAAAAATATTTTGACATAAATGTTGAAATTTTAAGTCCGATTTTTGAAAAAATTCGAAATTTGTGTGAAATAATACCTTTATTCATCTCATTGAGTTATTTTGGCTCTTGAAATTGCTTCTCCAAAACATTAGCTTCTAAAATGTACTGGAATTTTTCCATAAAAAGGTTGGGAAGAGCAAAAAACATGACTAAAATGATCTTTTTGTCCAAACGTTTTTTGGTTTTCGATTTTACATGCTTTTATAAATTACCATTTTAGAGGGCAAGTAGATAACATAATACCCAGGTGATTCATATCAAAATGTTCAGAACACTCTCAGCTCTCAGTGAGGAAGGTTCAATTTTGCCCTAGTCCAATGTAAAAAAAAAAAAATTTGACATACATGTTGAAATTTGAAGTCCGATTTTTGAAAAATTTCGAAATTTGTGTGAAATAATACCTTTATTCATCTGATTGAATTATTTTGGCTCTTGAAATTGCTTCTCCAGAACATTAGCTTCTAAAATGTACAGGAATTTTTCCATAAAAAGGTTGGGAAGAGCAAAAAACATGACTAAAATGATCTTTTTGTCCAAACATTTTTTGGTTGAGATCTAAGGGCATTTTTTCGATTTTACATGCTTTTATAAATTACCATTTTAGAGGGCAAGTAGATAACATAATACCCAGCTAATTCATATTAAAATGTTCGGAACACTCTCAGCTCTCAGTTAGGAAGGTTCAATTTTGCCCTAGTCCAATGAAAAAAAAATATTTTGACATAAATGTTGAAATTTGAAGTCCGATTTTTTTTTAAATTCGAAATTTGTGTGAAATAATACCTTTATTCCAAGCCAACAGTTTCTTAACGCCCAATAGCACAAATAGACATTTGCCTCAGTAGGCTTCACATTTCTTCTCCACTGAGAAAAAAGTCCCTTTAACGGGAAAAATATTGAGAAATGTCATGGAGTGACAGATGAATAAATCCTTCTCCCAAGACGGACATCATGCAATAGATGTCACTTGTACAGACAATACAAAAAAATCATGAAGGAATACAATAATTGACTAATGTTAACATGCTAATACTAAAATAAAATGGTAAATGGTAAATGGACTTGACTTATATAGCGCTTTTCTAGCCGATTTTCTCAGCCCCAAAGCGCTTTACATATCTTACCACATTCACCCATTCATACACACACTCATACACCGATGGCAGTAGCTGCCATGCAAGGCACTCTCTGAACCATCGGGAGCAATTTGGGGTTCAGTGTCTTGCCCAGGGACACTTCGACATGTGGCGGGTAGGCGGGGAATCGAACCTCCGACCCTGCACTCCAGAGGCAATCTTCCTACCCACTTCGCCACTGCCGCCCACAAATAATAAAATATGAATAGTGTGGATGCAGGAGAACTTCAGATGCTGCCAGAGGAACGACCTGATCCACACCGTCTCGTCTCCACCAGGGAAAACTGGAAGAGAACAGACAGACAACAAATGAGCCAAGAAAAGTGAACAGGCATGAAAACAAAAAGACTATCCTGCTGAGCGAAAGCATTATCCCCATTTACAAAGCATTAGCTTCTATAATGCACTGTCATTTTCCAAAAAAAGTTGGGAAGTGCAAAAAACATGACTAAAATCAAATTTGCCAAAATACAAATAGTCTCTTACTCTACTTTGACCACATATGAGGAATTAAGCAAAATGAGACTGAATAATGACTTGATACCACATATAAAAAGGTCCATGGGATGTGTAATGAAAGGGATGCATCACAATAAATACTTTTTTTACAAACAAACAATTAAGTATATATAAAAACTATTTATTTACGTATTTACTTTCCTAAATATAAAAACGTATTTATTTATTTTACAAAATAGAGTCCGCCAAAACGAACAATTTGAAACCCCACTTAGTAGGTTTGGCCTTCATGTATTGAGTCATTCCGGTTTTAGCCTTTGAGGCAACCATCCTTTCATCCACGGCCAGGTTTATGGATGAAAATAGGTCTTTGCTGCGGTTTTGATCAAATTGAGGAGAGGTTTGACCCTGAAGAGTTTGTCGAATTGTGGCGTTCCCTTCTTCCTATCATTGTTTACATCTTCATCTGGATCACTTATGTGTAAGTTCCAGGAGATGACACCAAATCTGTCCCTACTCATGACTGTTGCGGCAAATGGACAGGTTAAACTGTGGTTCTGCCTCCAGTAATCAGCAATGTGGTGTAGTCTAACCAGGGCCATGTAAAAGAGGAGTCTAATGTACTTGTAAAACTCCTCAACTGTCAAATCAGTCCATTTAAACTTTTTACCCATGGCAATTGTTTTGGCAGCCTGTTTGTTTGTGTTGCTACAGAGTGTGTGTACAGTGTGTGCAGTGAAAAACAATTTAAAGAGCTCAATTGGTGTGTAGAAGTGCGTGCCTAGCTGTGGGCCAGGTGTGCGTGCAGGTTGAAACCTGGAGACAGGAGCAGCGGTGTCCTGGTCTTCCTCAGTCTTCCAAGCCCGCTGCTGTGTAGGGGGTGCTGGTGGAGTTGGGACACGGGACCTCTTTGCGGGTGGTTCTCCTCTTCTCCTGGACCTGGTGCTGCCACAGATTCACAGAAATCAGTCTCATTATCTCATAACAAAAATATTCAAACTTCACAACTTGTATTTGCAAACAACAGTGTAATAAAAGTTGATGCAAAAACATTTCCATTCTGTACTATTTGTAAATTGTAAAGGGAAATACTTTTACACAGAATACACACCTATTACTTTTATTTTCAAACAAAAGTAGTGCTATCAATAGAGAAATCAGTCCCTGTAATGTCAAGAATGCAAAATTCAAGCTAGCTTACATTTACACAGAGCTTCATTTGCAATTTCTAAAATAAATTATCTTACCCGTCTTCGGACGCAGTTTCAACAGAGGGTGGGAGGGTCAAAGTGCTGGGCACAGCCAAGTCAGTCCTCTCTGTATAAAATAAGGACATCAACGTTTCATTCTCCATTCATCAGACAGACATTTCTTGCTTTATAGATAGATTAATGAAACTGTAAACACCCAAACACAGAGTTCATCTAAGAAGTAGGGCTGTCAAGCGATTAAAAAAAATAATCTAATGTTTTGAACCTAGCCTACATTGTTGCACCCACTAAATCAATAATGCACAGACACTGCGGAGAATAAAGTAAGACTATTAAAATATATTTCTATTCTCTACCTTTTGAAAACTATTACTTGTTTTCAAACAACAGAAGGCTGGCGACAAGAGTATTCAGCTCTGTCACGTCAGTTCCAAAAAAAAAATCGTCATGTCACGGACGCAACATTCAAGCTAGTTTACATGTTCACACTTAGCTTCCATTACAAAAACAGACGTTTTGTCAAATAAATGCTCTTACCCGTCTCCAAATGGATCCATGTCATCTTCATATTCCTCTTCGTCAAAGCCCTCAATGTCGGAATTGGCGTCTTCTTCGTCACTGCTCCTCTGAATCTCGTCGCGGGCCATGGTGAAGTCGAAATAGGACGGAGCATGAATAGTTGTCCTTTGTTCAGTGATTGTTGTTTGACAAGTAATGGGGAGGTTGATTTGGATGGTTTTTTCACAAAATCTGACAGCAAGCAGCTCTACCAATCACGCAAGGGAAAGGGCCGATGACGTTTTCGCAAAATGTTGATTGACAAGCGGCTCAGCCAGTAGCGCAAGGGAAAGGATTGATACATTTTCGCGCCTCTCAGCAACATATCTCTGGCTGTGAGTCACGTATACAATCGCGAGAATATATCCCGGAAAGGGCAGAATCCCAGCTTTCCGGAGATATTTAAACCACATTGCTGCGATTTAATAATGTTAAATAATTTATTAAAACATAACAAAATCACCGACAGAACGCAGTACTGCGGGCTCCGGGTTGGAAGGTTAACCATACTAAATGATCAAATAATGACTTACATGCATTTCGACGTATTCCCTGCTGACCGTCTGGGGTGTCTGTGCAGAGCACTAGACACTATTCTAGCCAGTCGAGAAGTCACGTGTTCAAAGCGGCTTGACGCTTTGTAACGTCGTGACGTCGCATGTAACCTGGTGTCGTCACCACGCGGATGTTTCCATGTATAGTAATGCTGTCACTTCCTTGCTCGCGTCTGCCTCGCGCCCTTATAGGTCCATGCTCGCGCTTCCCGCCACTGAAAGTGTTCCGGAAGGAAGGTAACCAATCACAACGGAGTGGAGTTTGCAGGAGGGGGTGGGGGGAGCGGAGATGGCCGAAGCACAGGCGGAGGGAGCGGAGATGGCCGAAGCACAGGCACGCTGGATCGCCAAAATAAGAGAAAGAGCTTCCCGAAAATCTACATAGTTTTTTGTGATGTGATTCGTGTCAGGTTGCTCTATAGCAGTGTAAAACAAGAAATTAAGACCAGAAAAGTAGTAGGGGAAAGTGGGGTGAGTTGTGCAACTTTTTACTCAAAGTGATTTTAAAGTGAGGCCTTGACAGTTATGTCTCCAACTCAAATATGTACATATATTTCAGGATGTTGTGCATCCCTGGCAATAAAAACTTCTGGAATAAACTGTTTAAGAAATATAGCTTTCGGAAAAAAAGTTGGGTGGTTTGTGCGTCATTGTGTCACAATGACAAAGTCACCATCATCATCTTTCTGGCCATCTGAACTCTCATCAGTGGTGTCGTTAAGTGGAATTGAGATGTCACTCTCTTCTGAGCTACTGTAGACAATCACTTTCTTTTGGTGACCAGCGTATACAGCCATGCCACTGGCACAACTCTCAGAAATGTACTTTGCACTAGTTGCTCCGTGCTTGTGGAACCAACTGCCACCTGACAAATGTGATTCCCCCTACATTTCTGCCTTTAAATCAAGGCTCAAAACCCATATGTACACCCTGGTGTTTCCTCCCCATTAACTATCTTACCTCTGCACTACTATCTGTGTTTATGTGGATGTATGGGCTTTACGTCTTTTATTTTGGTTATTGTTATTGTACCTTCATTGTTTACCTACTGATTGCACTATGTACAGCACTTTGGACAGTGCAAACTGTCATAAATGTGCTTTTATAAATACATTTTACTTACTTACTTACTTATAACTCACCCAGGCCCTTGCGCACAAATCACCCCATCCCCAGAATTTTGGATAATAGGCATGATGCAGCAATTTAGGGTTTACATTGTGCTAACTATATAGACTCAAAGTGTAGCATACCAAAGCACTAAAACATGTGTCAAATGTTTTCAAACGTGTCTATAATTGTTCAGACACAATAATCAAAAAACCTTGATCATGGAAATTTTACTTTGAAAGGCAAAACACAGTTTTTTGAGCTTAAATGTGCTTATATCTTATTCCTTGTGTCTCCCTTCTTTACAGGATGAGTCAAATGGATGGCTCTTCTTAAATATGTGGTCACATTTCCAATTTCTTCCACGGTTTTCTAGAAACAAGGGGTTTTGCAACTTCCAAAATGCACAACTCACCCCACCTTCCCCTATAATAGGTCCCCTTTAAAGAAAATATCTTTAGTATAATGACTTCCAAGCACTGATTCACATGTTTTTGTCAGGATGTCAGCAAAGAAGCCATCAGAGATGACCATGCTCATCATGTCTTGAAGATTGTTGTCGTCCATGGAAGTACTGCACAGGAAGGCCACAGCCCTGCCCATGTCTTGATCATCATCGAGGGAAAAGAAGTTCTTGATGATTGTAAAAGTGTGGCAAAGGCTTGCCTTCTGCTCATGGGTTTTATCTATGCAATGAACTTAAGTTACCCACCAAAGTTGAAATACACATTCGAAGTGTTTCAGAAGCTCTTTCTTGAGCTTGACATCCTGAAGATGTCTCCCAAAGTCCGGGCTTTGCAGAACAAACTTCTATCATGAGATGATTGTTTCTGTGCCGGTTCACGAACCAGTTGCATCGTTGAAGTTGTGGTTCAGAGGAAATACGTGGGAGCTAGTTAGATAAAGAAATGTCCTGTTCCAAATATTTGAGCCCAGTTTGTAAGATTACACGTTTGTATATTCTGTTATCTGACATATTGTTAGTCTCATAGCATAATTTTTTTTGCACTTTATGGTACTTGCAGTTATTGCACCTTAGGCAGTTCTTTGTTCAAACGCACTCACTCAAGGAGAGAGAGAGACAGAGAGAGAGAAAGAGAGAGAGAGAGAGAGAGGAGAGAGAGAGAGAGAGAGAGAGAGAGAATTTAAAAATGTTTGTCTCAGACCACAGCCCTAAATAAACACCAGCTATTGAGTGGCAGATTAAGTTAAACACTTAAGTTGTTCTTGTATTCTAACTGGCAACACTGTTTTGAAATGTATCTGCTAATGCCAGCCAGTCAGTGTGTTGGAATACTGTAAGCAATTACCTATTGCTTACAGTATAGTGTTGGAAAATAAAAGTGCTTTTTATAAAGTAATTTCATGTTTTGTGTTTCTTACTGTTACTTAACTTTAATTAATTTCCTGAGTAAAACTTACAAATAATTTCTGTGTGGAAAACTGTTACAGTGTTTTTTTCAAGTAAATGTTACTTAAATAATGCTAAAACAAGAACTAGGTCCAACCAATTAAAAGCTTTGGGAAAAAAAGTAGTATTTTTTTACAGAAATTTGTAAGTAAATGCAGTGCTAGTCCAAGAGTACATTTTACTGAAGGAGATTGTGTAAAATGTACTCATGAAAGCAGAAATTTGCTAGTAAACTTTACAAGAATTTCTTCGTTAAACTTAATCATTATTGGTAAGTAGATTTAACTTGAGAATATCATATTATATATAATTTGCTCCCTCAGTTAAATTTACTAGGAATTTCTGCGTGGAAATTGTTACAGAGGTTTTTTTTAAGTAAATCACACTCCAAATTGTTTTCAGTGTACAAGGTAACTTGGCCTAGTGTTAGTGCACCCTTATTGGGTAACATGAATTGAAAGTTGTAATTGAAGAGTAGGGAGTATAAGACAATGCCATGCTCTTTTAGGAACTGATTACTTAAAATAGAAAAGAAAAAAAGATTTACGTACTGTATGTAGTAACAAATAAGCTTGGGCTGAGTGTCACAGACAGGACAGACATAAAGTATTGGAATATAGCATTGTTGGTTTAGTTATTCCGTGGAATATGATTGAACAATTTGAAATGACTAGCGATATGTTTTTAAACTGAATTTTAAAAACATTTTGTAGAATTGCAAATATGGTTATATTTCTAATTGGTATACTGAGCAACAAAAATAACGAGATAAAAACACATGGTTAGACCCAGGTAAAAAGCTGCTCTCACCAACTTAGCAGCATTGACAGATAGGCAGTTTGAACATGCAGTGTACAAGCAATACAAATTGTACTGCATGTACAAACAAATCCTTGCTTTTTACACTGTATGTACTTAATTGCCATATCTTCTGTAATCAAGGTTTTCTCTGAGGTTGTTCTGACAGTCTCCCAGCAGCCCCAGCAGTTACCAATCCTATAAACCCCATTCAGTTACTTTGTGTTATCGTGTTCAACTACCAACATCGGCAATCATTTAAAAAAAAAAGCTTGCACTTAGTAACACGTCTGTGTCACACAATTTGTGGTGCATCATTCAAATTAAATCAAACTAACAAGGAACATCTGCCTGATTCTAAATATGCTTACATTGTAATGGACTATTTTTTTCCATTCCATTCCACTATATTAGCTTATCACACGATGCCTCAAAGTCAATGGGACAAATGCTCAGATGGAGTGTCATTTCAAGTAATGGCACATGTACACCACCTACAGTTCCCCTCCAGTGTCCTTGTTATAACATCTGTCTACACCTGGATCAGTATGGCATGCCTATACATAACAGCAGGATAATTAACAATGTAGGTACATGCACAAGCAAAAACTTTAATTCCCACCATTCAGGTACATGCCATAAGTGGAAGACAATTTCTATGGAATCCTGCACAGCTGTCCCTAGTGCCTCAGTTCCGACAATGATAATTTACTTGCTGAGAAAACTGAAAATCACTGTCCTACATAAGGGCTAAATTATAATGACAGAGTAGATTAATTCAAACTACGATCTATCTGTGAAACACCTTGGCTCACATATCTTTTGCAGTGTCTGCTTAAATTAGGCTTTACGCATGACTTTGATGTCCTGATCTCTCTATTCTTTTGCATACTGTGCAGTGTACCTTGCATGAACTCGGCGGTGAATGTAAAAATATAGTTGCATTTCTTGTTAACCAGGAGATTTTTGCCAAATACATATTTCATTTTCTTGGTTATTTTGCAAAGCTATGAAGAATGATCAAAAAGTGTATTTGACCGTTTGAAGCTTGGTAACAGTGTGCTTTAAAATCTTCTATTAGGTTGCAGCCAGGTGGACTTGTTGGAGATATTTGTTTTATTTCATCGTAGCTCTTTCTCAATGTTTCCTGTCCGTCTGTGCCTTCAATCAAAAGGTAATTCCACAAAGTTACTATGACTCTTAAAACTTAAAGATTTTTTGATGGACTAGCACAAAATTATACGAGACTATTAGCTCATGTAAACTGGTTACAAAACAAGGGAGACGCCTAAATAGGGAAAACATATATTTATTGTATGCAGTACTATTCTTAAAAAATATATATCTTCACTAATTAATTTAGATAGATCTTTAATCCATTGTAATATGTTTAATTGTTTTTTTGCTGCAAAAAAGTGATTTAGAGTATGTTTTCATGTAAAGATAATGAATGCTCGATGACCCGGACACTGGACATTGGGTATTTAGCTGCACTGCTGCAAGAAGGAATACTAAATTTATTGAATTGAATATTGAATTTTAATTGGTTAATGCTCAAGTAGCAGATAATAGTATTTGACAGATGTAGCAGCCCTCTGAGACAGGTGGTGTGGATATTGACTGGCAGGCCAGGAAGAAAAAACACAGAATTACTCATTCAGCTGTACGCTTTTCTCATCTGTTTGCAAAAAAAGTAAATGGATTCAATGGCATCCAAATCTCCCAGGAATAAAAGTAGAATTTCCTTGGGTATTAGATTTAAAACCTTGGAACCCATTTGAAAAAACATGTTGGTTTACACAAAAAAGTATTTTTATCAACATACAACATTTACCTTATTTGAAATCTATTTCTGCCCGAGTACTTAAGTCAGTAAAATAGTGTTACTTATAATCTATAGACGACACAACAATATTTTTTGTATAGTAACTTTAAATGGGTCAAGCTGTTACATTGCGTACCATGAGAATATACTAGAACCTCCAGAAGTGCCAATTGAAGAGAACTCTTCTTACCAAACTAAGTTAACAACTAAGAAAAATGGATTTTGAAATGTTGTCTTTATCCATATACCACATTTGTTAGTTTCCTGTTAGACACCTTTTATTATTAGAGAAGAGACCATTTTTGAGGCGTCAAGGGAAAAAAAGATTTCAAGAATGAAAACCTTTTTGACCTTTTACTTATCTGAACAGATTAGAGTTTTCAATTTTGAATTTCTGAAGAATCGATTCTTAGGGAGTACGGTATTTTCAGGGAGAATGTGCATTCTCTAAAAAGGATTGCAGACTTGGAAACAGTATTGACGCTTCCTCTCAATGGCTGAGGCAGGGAATCAAGAGAGCAGTCAACCGGGTGGATATGTGCTGATTGAGAGCCGAGACAGCTCATGATAGCTTATCAAAGGGTGAGATTCCAACCATCCAGCCGCTCTGGGAATGACATTCTTCCTCTGGGATTTCTCCCAGGAGAGGATGGCTGTGTGGGGATTCAACATGTTTTTTAATCTCACTTGGGTGGGATATGAAGGACTGCCACCTCTGAACTTCATTCCCCCCTTCTAAATGAAGTGATAGTGGAAGGCAGTCTAGCCAACATCATCACCTCAGAACATACTCAATATAACTGAGCAGCCATTATGAATTTATATTCCTTCTGCTGATGTATTCTGAGAGAAAAAATGGCATGCGGCAGAGAGTGTGGAGAAGGGTTTGCTTCTGGTCTCTTTCTGAGATAATTTACTTACAGCCGGTTTTCATTTGGGTCTAGGTTATAAAGTACATGTGAGTGGCTTTGAGGTGGTCTTAAAAATGTCGTTTCAGAACCCACCCGTTATCGAGGGTAACCTTACTTTTTATTCACCATAAACCACAATTGTACTTCTCCCTTTACCTATTTAATGAACCTACACCTGCATTAATGAATGTTTGGCCACTTTGAGTAACACAACTCAATCAACTCCTTAAACACTGCACTGTGTTCCCCAGATAGTCCTTAGGACTTTTTTTTCAATCAACGCCTGACATTGATTCTACACCTTAGCATTGGTCAAAGTATAGCCATTTAAAGGTGGAGTCAGAAATTCTGGAGAAATCTTGTTGTCAAAATCACTTTGTCAAAATCAATGAATATATCCTCACAATACATCCTATATACGCTACCTAGACCATACTGTGTGTGCACGCTGAAAAAAGAATCTGGTATAAATACACAGCCTATGTTCCTTAAATGGGTAAACATGCCCGTTTAAAGAGCTTAGGCTCTGCATTAAGACTACATTTTTCTGCAGCACATAAACAGTATCGATGGTGAGTAGATATTCAATGATTTTGACAAAAAATGATTTTGACAACAGTGATCTGACTCCTCTGTTGATGAATATGCAATGTGGATTCTCTTTCTTTGTAGTACCTTTCATTCTCGGTGGTGGAGCCACTTTAGGGGCACTTTACACGGTGAAAACGTGAGTTTTCCCGTTTTTGGTTTAAAAAAAAAAAACCCGTTCAGACACAATTTATCTGACATCTTCACCCGTACACAAAGTTTTCAGAGGAAACGGGCCGAAATCGCTGAAGTAGCAGCCATGCCAAGCCAATAGTCAGCGGTGACACAGCCTAGTAGATAGCTCTTCCGGTACAATTTGATGCATAAAACCTTACTGTAACCGAAAATTAATGCCACTAACGTTCATAAAGCGGTTGGTGTAAGCTTGGGGTTACAAATATTGTAAAAGACAAGCTTATTTCACCGCATTGAACTGGGAAAAACAGCAGACTTGCTGATAGTGAAGGGGCTTCGTGAGCAGTATACTTTCCTGTTAGGCGTACTTCAGAATAAAAGTCAACTCACGTGTGTCCAGCGAAATGCTATGAATGTTTAGCCAGTGAAATGCTTTTACTGTGAAGCCGTAGCCTTAATGCTCATTTTGTTGAACAGTAGCCTAACTTAACCGCTGCACGCTGATAGTATTTTTTTAATGTAGAGAGAGCCGTGTCCCTGGCATATAGAAGTGACACACGTTTATTTAGCTAGAAAAACAGGCAGAGCACAACTCTTTCCCTATTTGCTTGTAGGAGCGATTGGTGGCACGATAACAAATTCATCAGCAACAGCACAACGTCCATGAGCACAATGAATACAGCTCGGTGATCCGCCATTGTTGTTGTTGTTTTCCAACTGGCGCACATGGACCTACAGAGACGGCGCATGCCTATTTATATCCAAACGCAATGCGCATGTGTGAGGGCGGAGCCGTGACGTCAGCGTTATCAGGGGAAATGGTTTCGGTGTTTACAGGAAACCAAAACCGTTAAGTTTTCCAAAAAATCCTCCCTCGGAGGTGATCTCAAAAATCTGCGGTTCATGCCTGCGTTTGCGTTTGCGTTTGCTGTTTTCCTGTAAATGATATAGTGCAACCGCAGAAATTTTTCTGCGTATGCACCGTTTTGCGTGGCCGTGTAAAGTGCCCCTTAGTGTGGAACTCAAATAGCCTCAGGCCATGAGGCATATGTGTGATCAGTGGTGTAGTCTATGTGATACGCAGGTAAACACAGTATACCCACTAAGAAAGCTCCAGCATTTCCGTATGCCCACTAAGAAAAGCGAAATGACACGTAACAATTTCGATAGTGACAGAACTCAACTGTCCTACTTTCATTCATAAATTCAACTTGTGCGCTGTGTCCCTGTGGAAGTCGCAATGGACTTATAATAGATATGCGGGACCAGGCATAACCCCACAGCCCGTTTCATTGTGGACTGTTGGGTAAAAGAAATGGCGATGTCTAACCCGAAAATACTGGCAGCGCGACGCAACATTCAGCAGTAGTCCCCTCGGGAGACGCGCACGGTGCTGTCGGAGCACACCAGCGCGCAGGGACTTCTTTTCTCCCAATGAGGAAAAAGTAATATTCTCAGTTTGCATAACCGGTTTGAAATTCATATTAACTTTTGCGAGCACTTCAAGATCGGATCATCAGTGCAGTTTTCATAGGCTTAGGTGGCGATTGATTCACCCCGTCAACTCATGCACTGAGTAACATGACAGAAAACCAGAGCCGGCCCGAGGCATAATGCCTCGTTTCCACCGAGTAGAGCGGGTCGGATCGGAGCGGCTCAGAGCGGGACAGCTCACTTTTAAGAATCTCGGTGTTGTTTCCACCGCCGACCCTACCCTTACTGGTAGGGCGGGGTTTAGGCTGGACTGTGATAGCCGCCGAATGTGGGTCAAACTATCGGGCTGTGGGAACAACTGTGGTCAAGCCAGCGGTCTCTTGTTTTTGCTTGGTCAAACTAGCCGCTTCTTTATTTATTCCCCCCGTGTTGTGAGCACAGAGACGGCTCGGTGCAAATGATAGAGACAGTGAGCGAACAGCACTGGCTGCGGCAGCTAGGCTACGTGACATCGTAGCAGTGGGACACAGTGTAGCCAACTGATTCATTTAATGACGAGGAAAAACACCACACAATAAACAGTGCCGCGCTCACATTTTCGCCAAAACTCTCTTCACTCTAGCCGAGGTGACTACAAACGCGGAAATGATTCAAACCAGCCGCTTCTTTATTTATTCCCCCTGTGTTGTTGTGAGCATGTATTTTACTACTATCTATGGCGTAAACACACAGAGACCGCTCGGCGCAACTCATAGAGAGAGTGAGCGAACAAACAGTGCTGGCTGCGGCAGCTACGTGACTATGGGACACAGTGTAACCAACTGATTAATTTATTGACGAGGAAAAACACCACACAATAAACAGAGCTGTGCTCACATTTTCGCCAAAACACAAGACTCTCTTCACTCTTGCCGAGATCTACACATGGCGGAAATGATTCTTTCGACCAATCAAATGACGGCAGTGTGTAGCTCCGCCTTCTCATGCATTTTCGGCACCCTTTCAGGCGGCCAGTACCCCTACGGAGGAGTACTGAGATCGGGAGCAGCTCAGAGCGGTTAGGTGCGCTTAAACCGTACCCTACCCAACTTTTGGCAAATGAAAAGCCAAACTACCCGGACCGAACCGCTCCGATCCGACCCGCTCTACTCGGTGGAAACGAGGCATTATGCCTCGTTTCCACCGAGTAGAGCGGGTCGGATCGGAGCGGCTCAGAGCGGGACAGCTCACTTTTAAGAATCTCGGTGTTGTTTCCACCGCCGACCCTACCCTTACTGGTAGGGCGGGGTTTAGGCTGGACTGCGATAGCCGCCGCCAGAAAGTGGGTCAAACTATCGGGCTGTGGTCAAGCCAGCGGTCTCTTGTTTTTGCTTGGTCAAACCAGCCGCTTCTTTATTTATTCCCCCCGTGTTGTGAGCACAGAGACGGCTCGGGGCAACTGATAGAGACAGTGAGCGAGCAGCGCTGGCTGCGGCAGCTACGTGACATCGTAGCAGTGGGACACAGTGTAGCCAACTGATTCATTTAATGACGAGGAAAAACACCACACAATAAACAGTGCCGCGCTCACATTTTCGCCAAAACTCTCTTCACTCTAGCCGAGGTGACTACAAACGGCGGAAATGATTCAAACCAGCCGCTTCTTTATTTATTCCCCCCGTGTTGTTGTGAGCGTGTATTTTACTACTATCTATGGCGTAAACACACAGAGACCGCTCGGCGCAACTCATAGAGACAGTGAGCGAACAAACAGTGCTGGCTGCGGCAGCTACGTGACTATGGGACACAGTGTAACCAACTGATTAATTTATTGACGAGGAAAAACACCACACAATAAACAGAGCTGTGCTCACATTTTCGCCAAAACACAAGACTCTCTTCACTCTTGCCGAGATCTACACATGGCGGAAATGATTCTTTCGACCAATCAAATGACGGCAGTGTGTAGCTCCGCCTTCTCATGCATTTTCGGCACCCTTTCAGGCGGCCAGTACCCCTACGGAGGAGTACTGAGATCGGGAGCAGCTCAGAGCGGTTAGGTGCGCTTAAACCGTACCCTACCCAACTTTTGGCAAATGAAAAGCCAAACTACCCGGACCGAACCGCTCCGATCCGACCCGCTCTACTCGGTGGAAACGAGGCATTATGCCTCGTTTCCACCGAGTAGAGCGGGTCGGATCGGAGCGGCTCAGAGCGGGACAGCTCACTTTTAAGAATCTCGGTGTTGTTTCCACCGCCGACCCTACCCTTACTGGTAGGGCGGGGTTTAGGCTGGACTGCGATAGCCGCCGCCAGAAAGTGGGTCAAACTATCGGGCTGTGGTCAAGCCAGCGGTCTCTTGTTTTTGCTTGGTCAAACCAGCCGCTTCTTTATTTATTCCCCCCGTGTTGTGAGCACAGAGACGGCTCGGGGCAACTGATAGAGACAGTGAGCGAGCAGCGCTGGCTGCGGCAGCTACGTGACATCGTAGCAGTGGGACACAGTGTAGCCAACTGATTCATTTAATGACGAGGAAAAACACCACACAATAAACAGTGCCGCGCTCACATTTCCGCCAAAACTCTCTTCACTCTAGCCGAGGTGACTACAAACGGCGGAAATGATTCAAACCAGCCGCTTCTTTATTTATTCCCCCCGTGTTGTTGTGAGCGTGTATTTTACTACTATCTATGGCGTAAACACACAGAGACCGCTCGGCGCAACTCATAGAGACAGTGAGCGAACAAACAGTGCTGGCTGCGGCAGCTACGTGACTATGGGACACAGTGTAACCAACTGATTAATTTATTGACGAGGAAAAACACCACACAATAAACAGAGCTGTGCTCACATTTTCGCCAAAACACAAGACTCTCTTCACTCTTGCCGAGATCTAATACATGGCGGAAATGATTCTTTCGACCAATCAAATGACGGCAGTGTGTAGCTCCGCCTTCTCATGCATTTTCGGCCCGCTTTCAGGCGGCCAGTACCCCTACGGAGGAGTACTGAGATCGGGAGCGGCTCAGAGCGGTTAGGTGCGCTTAAACCGTACCCTACCCAACTTTTGGCAAATGAAAAGCCAAACTACCCGGACCGAACCGCTCCGATCCGACCCGCTCTACTCGGTGGAAACGAGGCATTAGTGAACTAAGCGGTTGCTTAGGGCCCCCGACCCCCAACATTTTTTTTTAAATTAAATTTTTTTTTTAGTTTGTGTGTTTGATATTAAAGGGACTCTTACCGATCCTGCAATTGAGAATTACAGCACTATCATACCATCCCGCCCCCCTCCCAATGCCCCACACCTTCATTCCATGCTTGTATCACTGGTTTCACTTCAGAGTTGTCGGCCAGAATACCACTTATGGTCAAAGGCGTCAGACTATAAGCATGAGACTAGGAGAGGAGGAGTAGGGTTTTATCCGCTCTTTATTTTCCTTCTTTCCCAGGTACAGTCGCATATAGATCGCGGGAAAAGAACAAAGGTTTAAACTCCGCTCGTGAGGAGACGTTACAACAGCTGTTGCGACCCGCGAATCGCATGCAAACTATAGGCTTTTATAACAGCGATCGGGACGCAACATTCAGCAGTAGTCCCCTCGGGAGACGCGCACGGTGCTGTCGGAGCACACCAGCGCGCAGGGACTTCTTTTCTCCCAATGAGGAAAAAGTAATATTCTCAGTTTGCATAACCGGTTTGAAATTCATATCAACTTTTGCGAGCACTTCAAGATCGGATCATCAGTGCAGTTTTCATAGGCTTAGGTGGCGATTGATTCACCCCGTCAACTCATGCACTGAGTAACATGACAGAAAACCAGAGCCGGCCCGAGGCATAATGCCTCGTTTCCACCGAGTAGAGCGGGTCGGATCGGAGCGGCTCAGAGCGGGACAGCTCACTTATAAGAATCTCGGTGTTGTTTCCACCGCCGACCCTACCCTTACTGGTAGGGCGGGGTTTAGGCTGGACTGTGATAGCCGCTGCCAGAATGTGGGTCAAACTATCGGGCTGTGGGAACAACTGTGGTCAAGCCAGCGGTCTCTTGTTTTTGCTTGGTCAAACTAGCCGCTTCTTTATTTTTTCCCCCGTGTTGTGAGCACAGAGACGGCATGCAAACTATAGGCTTTTATAACAGCGATCGGGACTGCATGTATACTCACACAAGGGTGATTCACATTTAAACTGAGATAAACACGTTTCCATGTGGAATGATCGCTTACTGCGGCAACGCTCACACATCTGACCGAGGGAGAACAGAACGGAAACTAAACAGGCTCTCTGGCCGACTGACGTTACGGCCCTAACTGACTGCTATCCACACTGAACAAAACACATTTTAACACACTGTAAGAAATAACAACACTGTAACTTATGAACGTTGGGGCCTTTTCTACAATGGTCGCTACTCGAACTGTCTGCCGTGGAATCAAAACAGGTCCGTCGGCCAATCAAATCGTTGGGTCCGAACGATTTGATTGGTTGAATTTTATATGTATTTTTCATAATAGGGGAAAGTGGGGTGAGTTGTGCAACTTTTTACTCAAAGTGATTTTAAAGTGAGGCCTTGACAGTTATGTCTCCAACTCAAATATGTACATATATTTCAGGATGTTGTGCATCCCTGGCAATAAAAACTTTGGCTCTGGAATAAACTGTTTAAGAAATATAGCTTTCGGAAAAAAGTTGTCTTGTCGCACAAATCACCCCACGTGCATTTGGAGAAAATAAGGTGGGGTGAATTGTGCCAATTTATATATATCTCAAAAACTGTAATGCAAGACAAATCCATTCGACAATCACTTATTTAAGGTGTATTTAAAGTAAATAAAGTAAATAGTTGACAAAGATTGAAGGTACATTTTCTTAAACAAGGCCTAGCAGATCTAGGTGGTTTTGCCTGCAAAGCTCACAATGACAAAGTCACCATCATCATCTTTCTGACCATCTGAACTCTCATCAGTGGTGTCGTTAAGTGGAATTGAGATGTCACTCTCTTCTGAGCTACTGTAGACAATCACTTTCTTTTGGTGACCAGCGTATACAGCCATGCCACTGGCACAACTCTCAGAAATGTATTTTGCACTAGTTGCTCCGTGCTTGTGGAACCAACTGCCACCTGACAAATGTGATTCCCCCTACATTTCTGCCTTTAAATCAAGGCTCAAAACCCATATGTACACCCTGGTGTTTCCTCCCCATTAACTATCTTACCTCTGCACTACTATCTGTGTTTATGTGGATGTATGGGCTTTACGTCTTTTATTTTGGTTATTGTTATTTTACCTTCATTGTTTACCTACTGAATGCACTATGTACAGCACTTTGGACAGTGCAAACTGTCATAAATGCGCTTTTATAAATACATTTTACTTACTTACTTACTTATAACTCACCTAGGCCATTTGGCACAAATCACCCCATCCCCAGAATTTTGGATAATAGGCATGATGCAGCAATTTAGGGCTGACATCGTGCTAACTATATAGACTCAAAGTGTAGCATACCAAAGCACTAAAACATGTGTCAAATGTTTTCAAACGTGTCTATAATTGTTCAGACACAATAATCAAAAAACCTTGATCATGGAAATTTTACTTTGAAAGGCAAAACACAGTTTTTTGAGCTTAAATGTGCTTATATCTTATTCCTTGTGTCTCCCTTCTTTACAGGATGAGTCAAATGGATGGCTCTTCTTAAATATGTGGTCACATTTCCAATTTCTTCCACGGTTTTCTAGAAACAAGGGGTTTTGCAACTTCCAAAATGCACGACTCGCCCCACTTTCCCCTATTATGAAATTGAAATCATTGTTTGTTTTTACTTCTGGTGGGTCTGTCTTATATTTTAGAGTGTAATTACAATATTTATACCATTTTAACCTAATCCAAAAAAAGTGTAAAAATGCAACAAAGGTAAGCGTCCCTTTAACATCATATTATGCAAATGTAATGTATCATACAAAAAAATTGGAATACAATGTTTTGGTCTAGATAGTTAATAGCCTAATAATTGAATCAGTTCATCTGGGAGGTAATCCGAGGTTATCTGATCACGTCACGTTCACGTCCATGCACAGTGTGTATTGAGTTTATTTAAAAAATTGGAAATGGGGCTGCCCTCAGTTGCCCATGCACTGTGTATAGTCTACAGCCTATTTCAGCCTCGTCTGTGGAAAAAAAGATAGCTGGACAACAGAGTTCTTCTGCTTCGTTCCTCTCACTGCATTTAAATGAATTCATTATATTACAGAGAAATATGTCCCACAAAAGAAAAAAGAGCACCAAGCCCATCCCAGAGGACCCTGCATAACAATCAATAGCTTCTAATTCAACCGACCCAGTGTCTCCAAAATCTTTGTTCACACAATTCTTCATATTAAGACTCTTAATTTTCCCCTCAAAGTGCACCAGATTCATAGCCTGGAAATCCAGACCCTGATATCTTGAACGATAGAGGGTCTGGCCACGATCAATATATTTCCAACTCAAGGGGCGGCTCCTACTCGTGCATTTCAAATGCCACTGCACGCAGTTGGATAGCACTACAACCAATCAGAGCGATGCACAAGTGACGTAAGCCCCGTTCGTTTAGCGAACAGCTGTTAAACTGTTAAATTAAACGTTTGCCGTTGTCGGTCGGCAAAACAGAACATTCCACTTACTTGCTAGTGAAAGCTATGAGTCCCGTCTTCCAATTCGTTAAGGGTCGAGGCCAAAGCAGTCTCAAACTCACACAACATATCCGCAGCCATCTCTGATGTTTACTATCACAGCTTCGACGTCGCATGCACGTCACTGTCGTCATCCGGTTACGTCCTCCCCAGAGTACCATATAAAGGGCTCTGGCGCGCCCATATTAGATAGAACCAATTGAAACGTTATCCCAGATTTCTGGTATTCTTGATAAACTTCAACGGAGCGTGTCCAGACCAACACGCGCAGCAAATTTAATTTGCCAGCGCCTAGTGGCAGGTCTGGGAATGCCAGGCTACCAGATTCATGCATTTCACTTAAAAAAGGTATACCCCCGGACCCCCCTAGAAGGGCCGGGATCTAGAACAGACTAACCATTTTATTGAAAGAACACTTTCTGTTATTCAAGTTATCACTTCACATGGGGAAAACTGAGTCCATATTGTTTGGATCAAAAATTAAACTGAAAAAAGCCTCGGATTTTAAGGTTTTAGCTGGAGATTCGGAAATTACATCAAAGGAATCAGTCAGTTACCTTGGCTGTGTTTTAGATTGTAACTTATCTGGTGTAGGTCAGGCTCAAAAGGCAATCACCAAAATAAATCACAGAATCCGTTTTTTGGCCAGAATTTTAAAGTTTCTGGATCAAAGAACAGCGTTAATTTTAGCAGGAGCTTTAATTCAGCCTTATTATGACTATGCGTGTGGCTCATGGTACAGTGGCGTCACGGTGCATTTGAAACATAGGCTTCAGACCTCGCAGAATAAGTTGGTTAGGCTTATTTTTGACCTCCCCATGAGAACTCATCTGGAATCTTCCCACTTTGAGAGGTTGGGTTGGTTGAAAGTTGTTGATCGGGTATCTCAGATTAAACTGTGTATGGTACATAAGATTTTAAATGGGGATGTTCCCAAATATTTTAGAAACTATTTTAATCGTGTAAGTGAAGTTCACACACATGCCACTAGGGGTAGCACCACTGATTTTGTACCACCAAGGGTGAGGACCAACATGGGAAAGGATTCCTTTTTTTATACGGGTGCTGCACTGTGGAACAGGTTACCGGGAGCACTCAAGGTGGTCTGGAGTTTAGGCAATTTTAAAAAGGCCCTAAAAAAATGGCTTAGGCATAATTAGGCTTGCCTAATGGGGCGGCAGTGGCGAAGTGGTAGGGAGTTCGCCTCTGGTGTGCAGGGTCGGAGGTTCGATCCCACAGGGGTGAATGTGTACAAAAACAATGTAAAGCGCTTTGGGTCTGTGAACAACGGAGATAAAGCACTATATAAGTCCATTTACCTTAGTGGGGGTCATTGTTGTGTGTATGATTTTTATGTATGTGTATATTTTGTGTATGTTTTGTGTACAGGGACCACAATGGAAATAAGCCTTCGGGCTTTTTTGTGTCTATCCCTGGCTATTTTATGTATTTTAATGTGTGACAGAGTGCTGTTCTAGCCTGGTCCAACCAGACCATCGTACTTCATTTCATTTGTACAGAAGGTCTGGAAGTGCTGTAATTGGCAAACGTTCACTCACTTGGAGGCGGGTGTCTGTCGAAGTTTAAAACTATTGGATCTGCCCAGTGTCTGGATTAGCCAACCAATCGCATCACGTTTGGTCGTCACGTGTGTCATGAGCCGGCTTCTGACGGTGCGTTCCAGTTGGACATGGAACTCGGAAATTTCCGACTTCACTACATATTGTAGTCTATGAATCTACCGGTACCTGGCCACAGTAACTTGTTAGAGCCTGACGTTTAGTTATTTGGACGAGAAAGGTTTTAGGCGTCCATACTTTCGCGAGCAGATGCACTGGAACACAGACGGGTCGGAACTCGGAACTACCAAGTCGGAAATCTCCTTCTTCCGAGTATAAAGGAACGCAGCATTCAACTGAAACTGGAGCGCGACTTCGACGTCATCGTTCTCAGCCACTCGCTCTGTTCGCTGATTGGACGATTGTAGATTCTCCAGAGAACTGGGAAAAGACTGACTACTGAAGGGAAAATGAAATTTAGCCGGAAGTAGGCGGGCGGGCGGAGCCAGGCTAGTGCTGTTCATGTTTTTATATCAAAATGGTCAAATAAAATCATTCATTCACTTACAGATTTTTGTGTTTTTCTATTAAAGCTGCAGTTGATAATTTCAGCCGTTGGGAGCCGTTGGGATCCCAACGGCTGTTTTCCCAACGCTCTACCTGCTGCAGCTCCTCCCTCCGAACGACAGCTAAGCGCGTTCATGTTGCACCCAACGCACCTAGTGTCTCCCCCCCATCCCCGATATATTTATTCCCCTAATCAACCTTGGCCGACCCGACACAACAGCGATCATGTCCGCACAAAAACAACAACAACACGGCCAACAATTGTGCCAAAAGACAAATTAACAGCAACTAAACGGAACAAATAGCCTTAAAACAGCATTGCAGATTCACACAAACAGCAAGGGAGCACCATACCAAACACATTTACAGCACCATTGTGTGCACGGCAGTACAAAATAAAGGCAAGTATCCTACATTACCCTACCTGGCTGTGACGGGACCGTGGCTGGCGTAGATACACCGGTGCTTCGTTGTACTTTTCGTGAAAGTTCCCCGGACTTAGCAGTTATGTTTCGGTTCATTATGGAGGTGGTGGCTGCACACAACCAGAGTGGAGCGTGCCGGTTGTAGCTTCGCTGGAGACGGGGAAGCCAGTTGGACGGCGCCGGGGGTTAGCAGCAGTCTAGCCGGCCAGCAGGTGAACACTGTCGGGTAGCGGTGTAGCAGGGAGGCGGCGTAGATAAACACCGGTGCTTCGTTGTACTTTTCGTGAAAGTTCCCCGGACTTAGCAGTTATGTTTCGGTTCATTATGGAGGTGGTGGCTGCACACAACCGGAGTGGAGCGTGCCGGTTGTAGCTTCGCTGGAGACGGGGAAGCCAGTTGGACGGCGCCGGGGGTTAGCAGCAGTCTAGCCGGCCAGCAGGTGAACACTGTCGGGTAGCGGTGTAGCAGGGAGGCGGCGTAGATAAACACCGGTGCTTCGTTGTACTTTTCGTGAAAGTTCCCCGGACTTAGCAGTTATGTTTCGGTTCATTATGGAGGTGGTGGCTGCACACAACCGGAGTGGAGCGTGCCGGTTGTAGCTTCGCTGGAGACGGGGAAGCCAGTTGGACGGCGCCGGGGGTTAGCAGCAGTCTAGCCGGCCAGCAGGTGAACACTGTCGGGTAGCGGTGTAGCAGGGAGGCGGCGTCCTCCGCGATTGACAGCAATCCGCGAGCGCAGTTAAGCGTCCAGGAGAGCTGGCAGGGTGGCAGCGGACCAGTCCGAACTGGTGTGCTTCGTGGGGCACACCGGCGCAGGCTATCCAGCCACAGTGCGGAGAGGAGCCACGGGAGTCCCGACAGGTGAGCCCTGTGCAGGCGGAGCTAGCTTCTGGCTAAAGCGTCAACCGGGTGAGTTAACTAATGCTATCCGACCGGTGCTAACTTGGTTTATCAGCTAAAGCACAGCCAAAGGAAGCCCATTATCCTGGCTCACTTTCCACACGTCTCGGCTTCATACAGCAACAGCCGCCCGACTACATTTCCTCCTCGGTGTTTCTCAGTCTCTGTGTACACACTGTCCTCCCACCGTGTTAGTTGTTGGTATCCGGGGAATGGTAAATTGAGGGTTCGTTGCATAGATAGTATAGTATAGATAGTTCGTTGGTGAAGACATTGCTTTTCGCTGTCTGCCGTAGTAGGGCCAAACAGTAGTTTCAGACTGCTAGGGTCGTGAACGCTCACGCAACTGACGCATCAACGTCGTTGCCAAGTGAACGGACAGTCCCACAGCCAATAAGAACGAAGTATCTGAGCCTGCTCTGATTGGTCAAAATTAACATGAGCGGTGGCAATTTTGGGGGGCAGCACACAGAGGCAGGGGGGAGCAAAGTGATGAAAAAATATTTTCAGACCACTTCACCTACATATAGCTGAATGGCTATTATGACAGTTTTGCCAAATATCACAGTGAAAAAAATATCAACTGCAGCTTTAATATAAAAAATTTCTGGGGGAGACGTCCATACCCCCCTCCCCCCAATTTCATTTGGGAATAGAAATCCTAAACTCTGTGTTTCTAAAGGCAGGCTAAGGTGTAAAATGTTTTGCCTTTGCTGCACCTAATGCAGAAACAACAAAATTGTAAACTAACCACGGTGTAAGCCATATGTTTAATGTGTAAATGCTATGTTGCATATTCAAGAAGAGGCTAGGAGGGAATCATCACAGTATACCCACTACAAAAAACTAGACTACACCACTGTGTGTAATGTACAAATTGATTTCATTATCCTATTTGTTCCAGAGGTTTGGGCTAACAGCAGATCTGTTTTAAATCTTGCAGGGAGTAATGGAACAAGAAGGAGCAGCGACAGTGACGTGCTAGATGAAGATCTGCAGGCAACGGGATGCACACCTACAACTCCTCAGCTCTGTAACCAACTCATGTTACTGTGGCTGCAATTTTAACAGATACAGCAGCTGCACTCAAAGTAGCTGCTGAAGGAGTGTTTGCTGTCCTGGGATTTTTAAGTAGTTATAAACCGATATAGTTGTAACCGCCAGTTTACAGTTGTTTTGGAACAGAGTTGTTTTAGCAGACACTTGCAAATTAACTTTTTTTTAGTTGTGGCTGGAAATTAAGTTGGTCTAAAACAATGAGCTGCAAGCAGGGCTGGACTGGGACAAAAAATCAGCCCTGGTGGAGGCAGGGGCGTTGCACCAAATTCTGGAAGTCCTGATGGGCCCTCTGAGAGGCGGTCTTACAATACAAACATGTAAAAGCTATGTTTGTCTATAGTCCAAAACGTATGAGTGACTGGTCCCTCTCTGAGCCAGATAACACAATATTTCTGTTGATGAATGACAAAATCATTACGCGTACTTGAACACAACCCCTGGTCTAATGCCGTGGACCCTGGACCTTCTAGGGGGGTCCGGGGGAATGCTCCCCCGGAAGATTTTTTTTTAAATGTTAAAGTAAAATTCATCAATCTGGTGCACTTTGAGGAGAAAACTAAGGCTAAATCAACAGTTTCCTATGTAAGCTATTTAGTACTATTTTCTGGAATAATTAATAGACACAGAATGACCAAAAATCCAGTCAGCTTTGGGAATTTTTTCCCTTCGTTTGTATTTTTTAACGGCCCAATATAGGCCCCTGATCTTCGTAGCCCCGAACAATGTTATTTAAAAAATAACAAAAATGTACTGAAGAATGAAAGGCCCCTGATATCTGTTTTTTCCCCTAAATAACATTTATCTGGGCCTTCAAAGATCAGGAGCCTATATTGAGGCAGTAAAAAAAAAAAAGTATTATTATTTTTTTTTTTTGGGTGCAGCCCCCCTCTGCCTTGGGCCTCCCAAGCCTGTCCACAGTCCGACGGCCCTGAACGTAACTGACCATCATCAGATGCTCATAATTACCGAGTAGAAGTTGAATGCGTGATAATACAATTCAATGCAGCCTCTGAATGGGCGGCCCTCTGCTGTGTGTGTGATTGGGCCAGGCCCAGCCTAGAACCAATCATAATGAGTAATGGCCTGGGACAAAGTTTTATTTAACTTTCAGGTGAAGTTGACAGCCTGCACGCACATTTATATGTCCATGGCACTCCCGAGAGGGAAGGGACCTCGGCCCTCGGCTGTGTGACTTGACCGGGCCGGGCCGAGACACACAGCCGAGTGTCCAAAAAAAAAAAAAAAAAAAAAAGATTTTAATTTATTATTATTTATTTTTTATGGACCCAAAATGCCTGCCGGCCCACCGGGCATTGCCCGGTACGCCCGATGGCCAGTCCAGCCCTGGCTGCAAGTCGCCTGAAGGTGAGACTGTAGATATGAATGAATTATTTGCGGTCTTCTTGCACCTATAGTAAATTCCTTTATCATTAGAATGACAATAGGATTAGTGCAGCTTTAACCATACCTTAACAACAGGGGTTACAGATAAGAAAGTGCTCATTAGGGCCCGAGCACAGACATGTGCGAAAGCCCTATTGTAATCGGTACGATTTTTATTCTTATTCTTCTTCTTCTCATTCCGACTCTTTTTTGTCACTTTTGACCCCGTTCCCGTCATGCATAAGTTGAAATTATGTGGCGTACCCATCAGACCTGCAAAAAATTTCAATGTATCAGTGGTTCAGGATTTGATCTCAAAAATAGCGCCCCCTATGGCCAAAAACAGTTTTTCAGGAAATGCATGCTCAAAAATTGGGCTAGAAGCCTGAAATTGCCGGACAACATGTAATGGCCCAAGGCGCACATAAATGCAATTTTATGTCCTGGGCCAAAATCAACAGGAAGTCGGCCATGTTGGATTAAGTGCCTAAAACCGCCACTTTACATCTTTTCGCATTTCGACGTAAGGCTCCTAGAGATATTGCACCAGGGACGTCAAACCACTTCTCAAATACAAAAGACCCTTGCCCGATGTTAAATTGCGGAAAGATCAGGAAGTTAGCCCGGAACCAGGGATCTTTTTGGGGTCAAAGTTCGCGTAAATACGCACCTCACGAAACTTTAATTCATCATAGCTCAGGCTGTGTTAAACCTAGCTGCACCAAATTGCAAACCCAAATGTATCTTTGCAGGCCCCACAAAAAAGCCTCTTGAAGCCCCGCCCCAAAATCAACAGGAATTTTTTTAAAGTGAAATATGTGAATTTCTGACTCGAAAATCATCACAAAGTTCAAAAATTAATAACTCCTAGCAGGAACATATTTAGCAAAACGACCAGAATAGGGACACTCATATGACATGGAAGATATACCAAAAAATTTTTGTTTGATTACGAATAACTATGACGAGGTGGGAGCCGATATTCGCCAACACGGCGCCAAAAGTCAGAACTCCACATTACTCTGCAGGATTGCAGAGCAAAGTGAACTCATAACAACTTTTTGTGCAAAAAAAACATGATAGGGTATGTCCTCCGACATGGAAGATGATATACCCGAAAGCTCGATTTTTCCGGAATAACCGTCTTGCAGCACTGGCGCTTGATTGGCCAAAAAACATCAAAAACGCACGTCATGAACCCTTTCATTGATCATAACTAAGGCTATGTTGTACTTAGAACCACACAATTTACTACAGCAATGTACAATCCCAGTACGAACAAAAAAGCCTCTTGACGCCCTCCCCAAAATCGACAGGAAGTGTTCTTTTTAGCAACATTCGCCCAAAAAACAGGAAGTTGCTCTAACTCCACCATGCTCTGTCTCATCTTCTCCAAATTTCTTATGGTCAATGAGACCCAAGGCCTGAGGTAGCCCGCACGCTAATATTCATATAAAGTGAGAGCGCCAACTGCTGGGTCAAGTAAATATTGCATATTGGATATTTAACTCCACGTCGTACACACTCGATCAAATCAACCTCAGAGCAGCTCAGGGAGGTCTGGAGACAACGATAACACTCTTTTTTGGCACTTTTGACCCCTTCCCGTCATGCATAGGTTGAAAATATGTGGCGTACCCATTAGACCTGCAAAAAATTTCAATGCATCAGTGGTTCAGGATTTGATCTCAAAAACGGCGACCCCTATGGCCAAAAACAGTTTTTCAGGAAATGCTGGATATTGCATAGCTACACATCCTACTCCCACTAGATGGCAGTATTGCATTACAAATAGAGGGACTGAAGACTTCTCTTTCATGCTATGTTGGGGAATGCAATGGGACTTTCTTTCTCTAACAGTGGAGATAAGCCAAACGTCTGCTAATATTTTATTTAATTGTTTTATTAAATAAAAGTCTTTAGCTACATGTCGGACAAACTTTGATCAAAACAACCTCTAAGCAGCTCAGGGACATCTGTGGCCTTCGTAGTTTCTCGGCATCATTGCCACGAAGCAGGAAGTTGTAACTTTGCCCTGCAAGGTCCCATATTTGGTCTTCTGTAGCATCACTAGGATAAACTCCACCTTTTCAATAATGAAGCATTGCAGTAAGTTGCAATACTACAACATGACATATGCTCATACTGATTTTGTACCATTACAAATAAAACCATCTTCATGTTGTAACCTTTACCCACAGAAATTATTTTATTTTCCATTGTGTTCATTTTCTACTTATTTACAGGGCATGCACAGATAGGTAAATGGGTAATGCAATGCACTGGGAGACAGGTCACCTAGGTTCAAATGCCAGCTTGTAAAATAATTACATATTTACGTTATTTTCTCTTACAGTGGAGATACGCCACACATCTTATATATTATTGTATTGTTTTATTCGCTTATTTGTTAAGGGAAATTGCCTATATTGTTTTAATGAATGTGTTGTTTACACACATTGACTATATCTACATAGTTCCAATTACATTCAACCGGAAATAAAGTTTCCCATGAATACACAACAATATTCTTTGATAATTCTTTAATTTTTAGTTACAGAGTACACATAAGATTTCAAGATTTCATTAAAACTAAATACAACACAAAGCCACTATGTATGTAGTAGGTGAATTGCTAAGGTTAACAAATCATGGTTTTTCCTGTGTTGGTTTGAAGATGGAAAAAGCAAACAACCAAGATGTAATGTGAAGCTTTTATAGCAAACAAGCTTTGGTGATCTCCATCTGATGACGATTCTCAGCCAACAATCCAGAGAAGTGGGAGGGGAAATCTTCGAGGAGTGATGGTCTCAGAAAAGGAATTATTATAAACTGATTAAATGAACACACACATGCAACTCTGTTATTTTGTGCCTGACTAAAGGGAATTTACTATGGTTGCCAACAGTAAATGTTCAGATGTCTAACAGGTGCTTTTCCCAGATTCACAAAATCTACCTTAAATTTATTCAGACAAAATATTTAAAGACAGGATACATTTGTCAGACCTATATTACAAGATTTTGCAAGATAATTTACATTTTTACAATTAAACCCTATGTTCAGTTTATCAATGGACTATTCACGTGTCCTATTTCAAATTAAAACTGAGCAGTCATATAAGTAAAGTTATTACGTCATGTAACATTTATTTCCACAGCTTATACAGTAGAACTCTATAAACAATGACTGAATAATAATCAATGTTATATTCAATAAAACAGGAAGTGAAGAAATACTATCCCAAAGACTTTGATGAACTTTTAATGAATAAATAAAATTAAAAATACACTACTAAAAAAACAATTAGAATATAAAAGACTGATGAAAAGACTGAATAAAATGACCTTAAATTATAATAAAATCCAATGAAAAAATAAAATCAAGTAAAGGAAGATATGATTAAGCTTACATTAAAACCGACACTACTAAGGTGGTTCTTATTTTAAAAACATGAACATCCCTCTGTTGTTATGACTCAATTTGAAAAAACTACCACAAAAACCCTTTAAACGGGGAAAAAAGGGCTAAGAAACCTCAGGAACAGCTGAGAAGGCATGCATCTTCCAGGACTGATGTGAAATGGACGTTTTATTTCAGTGATTTAAAAAAAATATATATATATATATATATATATATATATATATATATATATATATTGAAATGACATAGTACATGTGTATGCAGGCTGATGTTAAGATGACTCTAGAAGCTTTTAAAGGTTGAGTCAGAGCCACACCAAACTTCTTTTCAGCAAGGAGACCTGGGAAAAAGACAGACAGAGCAGAGAGCAAGTGTGAGATGATTTTAAAAAACTAAATTATATTTTGTGCTATTATAAAAGACAAATATTTACTGCAGATATGATTGATTTATTTGTAAGCACTAAATAATTTCTTAACAAGTAAAATTACCTTGTATAAAGCAGGATAAGATGCTCAGTGACCAGTCCCAGAAGCGGCTTACCCCAGGTGTGTGGGTATGTCAGTCTTATTGGCAAAGGCATTGTTACTTTCCTCTATGAATAAAAAAGAAGACAAGTTACAGCAGTGACAGAAAACATTCAGAATGGCTTGTCTTAGTAAAAAGCCCTATCACCACGGCAAGGTGCAAGCCACGATTGGGAACATATAAGACAGACGGGACAAACATTGAAAACTGAAAGGCACAAGACAACGGAGACAAGACAATACAACATACACAGCATCTCCTCCAATTCAGCATGGCCTTTAGGGACATAAAAAGAACAACAACAAAAACAATAACAGTATAATTTTTTAGCAAATACTATTATTAGCACGTATAGCAAAAATACTTAAGTGGGTGTCCAGCTGAACCAGGTAGCAGCAACAAGATTCCACAGAAATGCTCCAACCCAGCTAACCTATCAGGAAAAAAGCAACAAAAAAAACTCCAGGGAAGAAGCAACGTTAAATATTAATGGGACATTAACGATACAGGTGAAATATACATTGAAACTAACAACTAAAAGATGTACACATTCAACATTTTAATATGGACTTATACAAACCTGAAATCAAATGCATAGATATATTCTTTATAAACATTACACTTCAAATATAGATATACAAACCTTGAATAAGCACCTGAAAAAGGAAATTTCTACTAAATAAATAGAAAACCCCTTTTGAAAAAATTACTATAAAGCCTAATTTTCCAGTTATTAGAGCCCAACGAGACACAGGGATAGGCCCGACCTCGAACTGACTGCGCTAACGATAACTGGTAACTAAAGAAAAACTATTTTGAAAATACTACAAAGCCTGATTTCCAGTTATTACAGCCCAACGAGACAAAGGGATAGTGCCAGACCTCGAACTGACTGCGCTAACGATAACTGTTAACTAAAGAAAAACTATTTTGAAAATACTACAAAGCCTGATTTCCAGTTATTACAGCCCAACGAGACAAAGGGATAGTGCCAGACCTCGAACTGACTGCGCTAACGATAACTGGTAACTAAAGAAAAACTATTTTGAAGCTACTATGACACCTGCAAAACTGTTCGGCACCTCAACAGGATTTAGCCCTAGTGCCTT
The DNA here is from genome assembly GCA_026122265.1 of Ammodytes dubius. Classification (NCBI taxonomy): domain Eukaryota; kingdom Metazoa; phylum Chordata; class Actinopteri; order Uranoscopiformes; family Ammodytidae; genus Ammodytes; species Ammodytes dubius. The sequence goes on along the minus strand of JAOPFK010000086.1, from coordinate 67,059 downwards.
ACTCACTGAGTCTTCTACGTTTAAAATGACAAGAAACACCCTCATGGTCGCTAAAATATGTCGGTACCACATTACTCTCTATATCATATGATACAGTTTTAACATAAACATGATCTATTAGTGTTCCCTTCTCTGTAGTAGCCTGGGTAACACATTGTACATACCCCTCGTCTGTAATGAATTTACAAATTGTTGATGATTTCAAAATATCGTCATTGAAATCTCCCATGACAACAACCGTTTCACTTTTTGGATTAAGCCAATCAAGTAATTTACCAAGGTTATCTTTAAATAAACCCAACGGATATGACGGAGGCCGATAAATGACAGCTAACACTATGTCCAATGTTGTCCAGTGGTGAACTACACATTCTAAATCCACTTGTGGGAGTTCAATAACATGGTCAGATGATCCCTCTACACTATACAGGCCGACGCCACCATGTTGTTGACCTTGCAAAGCAACCAGCGCTGGGCTGTTGCTACTGTAAGCTACACTTCGTGGAAAACTATGAAAGCTATACCATCTATCTTTACACTTTCCAATGAGGACTCTTCATGTAGCCAACTTTCTGTAACAGCAATACAGTTAAGCTGAAGGTGCTGTGTACACAATGTCAGGTCTGCCAAATGAGTAGTTAAGCCCTGAACATTCATGAGAAACAAATTAAATGTATCCGGGTTCAACGGGTGCCTTTCTATATCTTCAGTCAAGAATAGAGGCATCGTCTGTATTGCATCCTCAACACCATTCTTGCAATAAATCGCCTTATCTACAAAGTCTTTAATAACTAACCCTGACAAATTTCTAACACGACTTAATGCTACATATGCCTGTCCTGCAGCAAATATTTTGTCAAGGCAAACAACTGCGCTGTCTACTGTAATGCCTTGAACTTTATGAACAGTGCATGCCCATGCAAGTTTAAGAGGAAACTGTCTGCGCATTCCACCTTTTTTAACAACCCTTTCTTCTTCTGGCAATATTGCTGTAGAGTCAACTAAATTAGCTGCTACAGAAGGAGACTGTCTTCTACGCTGGGCACCGATTAGCTTATCATCAAACTGTACATAAACTGCCTGAGGAAATGTCTTCCCTGTTGGAATAACTATGTGTGTCACAGTGCCACAGACACCATTAACTAAGCCATCGGCAACATCAACATTTTTAATTAACATTACACGAGCAGTTACTCCCAAAATCAACTTTTGAACCAAAGACGTATTGTAAGTCTTGCTGTGATGGCCAACTTTTAACTCTAGCTTCCCTGTTGTTTTACTGTTAACATAATCCTGAGCATCTATTTCTACATTGTCAGCGCATATCTTTACCAGCTGCTGAACATTATGCTCATTCACCTGTCTGTTTGTAGGAAAAATGTGTAAGACTGAGCTGTCCTCACCTGTTTCACATTGTCTCAATGTCATTAAATCACTCTCTAGCAATGGGCTACCTTTAGAACGATTTCTTAACCTATTCAACAACTGTGCAAAAACAGCATCTTTCTGCCTAACAATAGTTTTCAGCTCTACAACCTTAAAAAGGCTCAACCACAAATCAAAACCTACATTTTCTTCATATAATGCTTTGCCCTTTACCGGAGGCAACTGGAAAAAATCACCGACGCAAACCAGACTAACGTTACCAAACGGGGCAAAGTCACCTGTCTGTTTAATTTGTCTCAACCTACCATGAATATAAGCCAACAGTCTGTGATCTACCATTGAAATCTCATCAATGATCAATAGTTTCAAACTGCTATGTTTAGCACGCAAAGTGTTAAGCTTTTCTTCACCCAGTGGGGTGTAGGGTAAACTTACATCTATACCAATGCTAAATGTACTGTGTATAGTTCCAGCATTTAAATTATATGCTGCAATCCCTGTTGGAGCTGTTAACACGACACTAATGTCATCAGGATGACGACACACTGGAGTCAGTACCCTCATAGCCTCGTACTGAATAGCCTTAATTAAATGAGTTTTACCCGTACCTGCACCACCTGTAATAAAAACATGAAACGGCTCTGGCTTTTTCCCTGTTGCCAAGTCTAAACACCACTGTCTTATCCGATAGAAAATGGACATCTGTGTCTCATTCAAAGACCTAACTAATGATAAACCGTCGCTGCGGCACAGGATGTTATTCCTCTTTTCTAAACGAGCAACCTGTTGAGCACTAACTGCCAAATCTGGCATAGTTCCGACATCTTCATCCAAGTGATTTGGCGATTCACTACGGAGCTCTTCACATTCTAACCGCTCCAATTCCTGCGCAGGACACAACTCACACCACGCATCTTCTAACATTTCATCTGTATCGATGCTATTTTGGATGTTGTCCAATTCTTCCGCATCTATTTCAAACAGGCGCCTGTTACTGTCAACTACAGCTCTGACTAAATGTGTTGTCCCATCACCAAACCTAACATGACCTTTCATAGAAAACTGCTGAAAGGTTTCAAACCCTGCTGGTTTTAACTCATCATCTACTCGGTAACGGCAAAAACAACTGCAAACCACTCTGATGGTATAACTCTGGATTCTTGGTTTGAGAAAAACGCGCATAGCGTACAACTGCTGGTTGTGTTTTGGTTCTTTTTGTAACAAAACCAAAATCGTTTCTTAACTTAATTTTGTTTCTTGCATTTTCGTTTTTATTCACAATACGATATTCCGAAGCAAATGTAGCCAAACACATATCACTGAAGACGTCATCTTCCGGTCTATTTTTATAGCGATCAACAAAACTTGTCATCCACATGTCTTGTGTTGTAAGATCGTGCGATGATGCTCTCTGCTTCAACACACACAGAGGCAAACTCATTTTAACTACATTTTCACCTGTTGGTACAAATACAACTTTTCTCGAACACTCCTTCAGATGTTTATTTGTTAGCCTATAAACCGCCTCTTGGGCGCAAACGTCCCTGTTGTGTAAATACACGCTTCCTAGTTTTTTCAGTGACTCTTTTGCACTAAGATTCCCTTCTTTTTGGGCTTCTCTATGTGCGTTTCCTAACAACAAACCCATCTCCCTTTCTGACTTTGAAATATAGGCAATTATGTATACAACACATGCGTAAGCGTCGACAACATACTGAATGTCCATGTTAGCATTCCAGCATCTCAACAAGTTCTTACTATATTGATTAACCCACACCTCATCAAGCTGTCGTTTTAAGACAATGTCTGTTTTGCGCGCCAAACGCATGTATGCTTCCTGAAATGTTATCTGATTTATATTTAACTTTTCAAACAAATCCTCTACACTGTCAAAGCTCATAGTCTCATCCGTCAGAGCTTTTTTAATGGCTGTCATGATGTCTGATGCATGGTCCTTTCTCATTCTATTGGGATCCTGTCCTAGAGCACAACTACATGACACAGAGCCATCTGCCTTATCTACATTACAGACGCAAGTTTTGGCAACTTCCTCATGTTTACGAGAAATAAATGTCCGAGAAGACGGCGGTTTAGGAAAATTAAAGCGACAAACGGTGCTTTTCTTTCTACAAGTTTTTGAATGTCGTTTTGAATGCTGCTGCACAGATGTGACTATGTCTGATAAGGCGTCATCCTCTGAAGGCAACTCACATGTTACATACTTATCGATGAATTCAATTACCTCCTCATCTGTGTTTTTATCAATTAGAGGGGCGTCCTCAACCCAAAAAAGACAGTGTACATGTGGCGACCCCCTCTGCTGGAATTCTACTCTATAAAAATAGTCTTTTATCTTTCCAATCGGATTGGATGGAGACATAAGGACCTCTCTCCAGAAAAACATGCCAGCGGAAGTCAAACATCAAAGCAGCACATACTGGATTTCTCCTTAACAAATTACACCTGTCCGCCCATTCCAGTTGTTCAGCTGTTTCTGTTCTGCCTTCGCGTCTCAATATACTACTCAGAAGGTTTTTCCAACGCAAATCAGCAGAGGAAAAGGAGCAAAACCACGTAGGAATATGTAATTGTCTAATACAAGACATTAAATCAGCTTGAGCCGCTTGCCAAAAACTCGGAGTAACCTCTAATAGGTCTAAGAAACCGATAGCCATCGTCAGACTGTAACATATTCCTAAAAGCGTCCTCATTGTTCAAAACATCAGTAGTCACTTGTTTAAATGCACCCCCTACTTTACCTTTACGCAAAGCTATAGAAACTTTCGACAAAACCTGTTCTACTTCCGACATATACTGAGCGAAAAAGATGTACTCTACGTTGTGCGCAAACCTACCGTCAGCATGTAATAATCTGTTATTAAAATAACGTGACAAGGTTACCTATGCGTCTGTCTTCATGATAAGTATTTAATCCCTGTGGAAACAATACTGGGAAGCATTTGGCTTCATTTGTATGATCTGAAAGCAACAGGACGGGACTATTTCCTTCAGCCGGTGCCAGATTCAAGGTACTATCACAATACTGATCAAGCGTTTCTTGACCAATATCAACAGGCATGAGACATGTATCTTGAAACATACAATGTTGCTGTCTGTCATGTAAAAGCTCGTCCTCATTATCATCTGTGGATGTTTCACCAGTCTCTACATTAGTGTCCCTCTCCTCTGCGGGAGTAGCATTATCGTCTTTACACAGCTCATTTATCCACTCTTTATTAAACTCTATATCCTTATAAAGCTTGTGGTTTTGTTTTAACCATAGTAATGCCTGTCGTACATGCATAGTATCAACAAACTCATAATCATAATGACCTTTGTAAGTCAATTTGCGTTTAAGTTTGATAGGTAGCAAAGACCCTTCCATATTAGACCTAGGCAGCTAAATTAGTCGTTTGCACGATGTTGGAAGGCACGCATGTCGTCGGCCCATGACATCCCGCTTGAAAACCTTTCGGTAGGGCTCGCATCTTCATAAACGGAATATTTAAAGCAATTAAATGCTGTTCTAAAGTATTCAAACATGCCAATTCCTCTGGTGTGGGGTAAACTTGCAAATTATTTAGCGCACTCTCTGTGGCATTTGACCTCTATTTACCTTATAATGACATGTCTTACAGATCCACAACTTACTTCTGGCCGTCAGCTGGCACGGTTTAACACAGTCATCGCTACATTTATGCAAATACTCTTCAGTAATACATTGCTTAGCAATCGATGCAACTAACTTGCTCTTATTGTCATAATTTTCCCTCTTGCAAAGTAAAACCTGATTTTTAAACAAGAGTCTTTGACATACACAGCACACATAGTCTGGCCCATCTTTAACCTTATCCAGGAACTTCTCCATTACAATATCAAACTTCTTTGTTTCATCCTTCATTTGTTGCCTTTTACGTTTGTTATTAGCTACCAAGCCGTTTTTTATACTCGCTGTCTTCTTGATATTTTCTTTTCATCATCGCATTTACATTTTGTCTATGCACAGCATTTAATTTATATTTGGTTCTACTCAATTGTTTCTTTCTTTCTTTATGCAAACAAATCAGTTCTGTATTTCAATACTCAGTTGCTTGATTTTCCTGTTGATGTCTTTCATCATCTTTATACTTAAGATACTAACGTTGCTTCTTTTCTCTTGATGTTTTCATCTTTTTTACCTGATAATTCTTTTGTTTTCTCATTCTTCCTTACATGTCTTCTGTGATGTTTTTTTTATCTTAAATTTGTACTTCATTAATAATACAGAACTTAGTACCTCAATCTTATTTATAATGTATAATCAGAATACTGCTTTCGAGAAGCTGCTTTTTCTTTTGTCTATAACCAATATTTGTCTTATAATTTATTTTCAATAGCAATGTCCTTTTCTTTTTAACAAACTCTGAGGGTGATAAAATTTTTACTTGAACTGAACTATCTATCCCTGCCTTCACATCTGAATTGTCGTTTATTTTTCGTTTAAGCGTTGACTGTCTTGGGAGAAGGTATTCAGCTTGCACAAACCAAAGCAACTCTGTTTACCATCATGAATGACACAAACCACTGGCTCAAAATGATTACTGTCTGACTGTTTCAAATAAATCCCTTCATCTAATATTAGTGAAGTCTTGCTGGTATATTTAACCCATTTGTCAGCACTGTTAACATATATGTCCACTCCGAAAACATTAGCTGCTATTTGAATTTCCATTTCTGTGGCTGGACTGCCAACATTCCTCATTTTATTTTTCTCAACATAATCTGTCACTGAAACATATTTCTTGTCTAAATAAATCATATGTTCGGCACTATGTTTTACCATATGCTTTACAACAGCACGTCTAATTTTAATGTGACTTTTCTGAGAGCCACTCACAACCTGAGAAAATGCTCTAAAAAAACTGTTTCGATCATTTTTAATTGTCTCTGTTTTACAAACAGCAGCTAAAGAACCATACACTGTGTGAACCTGTACAGCCTGTTTCTCAAACTCCAGATTATATTTATTACTCAATGTTTTAGAATTCTCAGTGCTTACAGGGCTAAAGTTAAACACGATTTTACTCTCCCCACCTTTACTGGCAGCACCCTGCTTCTGCAGTTGTTTGTTAGCTTTTAAACCACTACTTTTGCTGTGCTGGTCATCTTTTAAATCACTTCTTTTGCTCCGTTGTCTTACATTGTACCCACTGCTGTTAGATGTGTCCATTTTACAGTAACCATAACAATTGTTCAGCTCTGGCTGATTAACACAAACTACAGTTTCATAATGATTACCCATGGAATTCTCTAAGTAGATTCCCTGTTTTGTTAAACCTGTATTTTTTGAACTATACTTCACCCATCTGGCATTTAAGTATGTAAAAATGCTGACTCCTAAGAAGTCAGCAGCAACCTTGATTTCTACTTCTGTTGCCCATTGATTAACGCATTGCATTTTAGTCCTGCTAAGGTATTGCTCCACTGAAGAATCTGTTGCCTTAAAATGTTCTTATACTCCTCAGCATTATCTTTTAGATGTTTAACAACAGCACGTCTGAATGTTAGGTGAAACTTCTGAGTACCAGCAACAGCCTGAGAAACGGCTCTAAAGAAACAGTTTCCATCGCCCACTATAGTTTCGTTTTTACATGGTGAACCAAGTTCACAGTCAACTGTAGGCACCTGAGTATCAGGTTTCTGAAAGTCTATTTTTAATTTTTTACACAAACCTTGAGCAACCTCATTACAAATAGGGCTATACTTGTGCTTTGTAAACGTATCACTTACAAACTCCACTTCTGAGTTACTTGTATCATCATTTAATGTTTCAGAAGTGGAGGGTTGAGCTGAATGCTTTAAACCTGCATTCACTGTCACATCAGAATGACTTTGAGTGACCGCTTTTTTACACTTGTTTGAGACACCTTTTTTAAGTTTCTTTGATTTAGAAGTTCCTGTTGAACTTTTACGCTTTGAATCTGTGATACCTGCATTGTGCTTTGTAAACGTATCACTTACAAACTCCACATCTGAGTTACTTGTATCATCATTTAATGTTTGAGAAGTGGAGGGTTGTGCTGAATGCTTTAAATCTATATTCACTGTCACATCAGAATGAGTTTGAGTGACAGCTTTTGTACACTTCTTGGGGACATCTTTAAGTTTCTTTGATTTAGAAGTTTCTGTTGAACTTTTACGCTTTGAACCTGTGATACATGCATTGCTGTCGATCACTGTTGTTGGAGCACTTCTGTGGGTGACTGAAACACCAACGATCTCAAATAAGTTTTGAGTTGCACCGAGAGATTTGCCAAATTTTCAATGTGTTTTCCACGTGACTCAGGCTTCTATGATAAACGACCACACTTTTACCACTACCATCTACTGTGCCAGCCGAATTGCGGGCATGCGGATCGACAACAGCTATTGTCCACTTTCCTTTACAATGGCACATGAGGTGCCTTTAACTATCAAAAGACATGTGTCATACTGCGTAAACATCTTTATCAACCCATCAGATAGTTTAGTGAAAGCTGTTGCCTGCATCTGCTTTTTTCCATACTCAAGTCACCCAGGATACAGTCTTTATCATATTCAAACTCAAATTTATGTCCCTCAACAACTGTCTCTTTGGGAAGTTCAGAAACACTGGGAAACTTTGAAGAATGACGTATGCTGTCATACAATGAGTTATACAGCTTGTCACCAGATACTACCGTCTTATCAAGGTCGTCTGATGTCCAGCGAAAAAACACTGCTCAATGTAGATTTAGCTAAAGCTACCAAACTTACTGCCATACACTGGCGGCCACTATGTTTAAACCTTGCATCGCCTTGGTGAAATGTTCCCCTTACAGCAGCAGTGCACAACTCGTCAGAAGTGGTGTCTGCTACATGATCTGTTAGATCAATGTCTCCACAATCCATAGTGTCTTGTAGTTGAATTACTGACCCTTGTGGTGAAGCCACATGAACTGTGCTAACAGTGGCACTTGCAACCGCCATGTCATCATATTCAATTTCCCTGTCAGACTCATCCTGAATCACCTTCACAGAAATCCTGTTGATTTGAAATCTTTGTACTCCTGTTGACTTGATAAGATTGCTAATGTGAAGCATCAGATCGTTAAAGGACGTGTTGAATACTGCTACGGGCTTGCCAAACTTGGAACACGTCATGCCGCTTGCATCGCGTGTCGCACAATCCACTAAGACAAAATAATCTCCATGTTGAAAGACTGCACTGTAAACTCCTCCTATCTTCAAAAGGCACATTTGATCCTGCAAGAGATACTGCTGAACCGTCTCGTACAATTGGCTACCCTCTGTCAACAGACCAGTGCGTTGAACCTGTTCGATTCCATAACGGACCTCGCACTTTTTGCCAAAAATACGATGTCGTAGAATTGAGAATTTTCCCTTTTTCTGTCTCTCTTTAAGGAGATGATCAACAAGTTTGGCGCCTTCTACACGCACATGATCAAAATCGGTCTCTGTCCATGTACAGACCGGATTAAGTGATTGTTTCACAAGTGCTGCGACACTATATTCAAAAGAAACCTTAGCATCAGCTTCCCAGGAAGCAGCACGCAATGAGCCAGCAACTACAGATTTTGGGAATGAATCTGTACACACACAAGAGTTATTTTCATCATCCCTACTTTTAGGAGGTCTAGGTGTCTGCTTCGCGCTGAAGCCGGTCTCCTTTGGTGTCCTACGCATATTCGCCCCCTTCTTACGCGGCATCTGTAACAGTAAAAAAGAAATTATTACATCAACCACCATTTTAAGACAAATAGTTACACAAACATTATATGGCATACATTGATGAATGTAAATTGCATGCTTTTCCAGTACATAACCTTTACCTAAAGCTTCTTTAGCAAGCCAGTGGTTTTAGGGAGGTGTGTTTAAGTTCATTATCATGTCGCAGTACTGCCCTGTGACCCACTTTACATATACTGTGCACAAGCTCAGCGTCATACACAAAGTTTGGCTTTGGAAAATAGACGTATAAGTGCTGTCAGAATTGCTGAAGGGTTTGATTGGGGTAGGCCTGTCAGTGATTTGCATCATACTGGACTGCATGGCTGTTGTTCCAGAAGAAAGACAATTCTAAAGCTGATGCACAAGAAACCCCACAATAAGTTTGCTGAAGACAAGCAGACTACCGACATGGATTACTGCAACCATGTCCTGTGGTCTGATGAGACCCAGATACATTTATTTGGTTCAGATGGTGTTAAGAGTGTGGGGCGGCAACCAGGTGAGAAGTAGAGAATGTGTCATCCCTATAGTCAAGCAAGTGTAATTTATTGATTGTGTCCCATGGAAAGACATAATGCAATATTTGAAGAAATGTGTATTGAAAGGTGTATTCACTTTTGTGAGATAATGTATAATCTCTCCTTTGAACAGCTAAGAGGAATTTTAATGTATGCCCAATCAAAATTACTGACCGTGTCAACAGATTAGTCTGTCCTGGCTGTGTTTAAGTCCAAGGGCAAGAGCAGCAACTTTTCCTCTGACTGAAATGAAAACAAAACATCCAAACATTACAAATCTTGTTAAAGGTTTGTTGTAAATGAACAAAAAACACACTCACTCAGTCAGTCAATCACACACACACACAGACACACATTTCCCATGTCAACATATTAGGAGCTGATGTTAGAGAAACCTCCTGAAATCCAACCACAGAGACAATCTCCACTCCAAAGCCCTACAAACCCAAGACAGACATGCACACGCACAAAAACATTATGTATTTAATTATTAACATTTGTTTTAAAGTTTCACTTGTCAAATCTTTTTTTTTTTTAAGTTACGCTACTTATTAAAAGGTGGTGTCATTGTAAAAATCAGTGAATATCTTCTCATGATACAGTATATCCAATATTGGGATTTATTTTATATTTTGGCTTTATTGCTTCTTTTTTAACTTTCACGCAAATAAGCTTCTTTTTAATTGTAATTTAAAATACAGACGACAGACAGACAGACAGACAGACAGACAGACAGACAGACAGACAGATAGATAGATAGATAGATAGATAGATAGATAGATAGATAGTATAGATAGTAGATAGATAGATAGATAGATAGATGATAGATAGATAGATAGCTGAGTTAGATGGTATGTAGTAGATAAAGGCACGTAGATAGCAAATGCAGTTTACAGAATAGGTGTATAGATGTGGCAAAGACTGCTGAGGCACGGACGTTTTCTGAGTTAAGGAGCTAAACAAAGGACTCATCTAATAGAACATCATTTACAAACTAGTTCCTATGATGCTGGCAAAGAGGATAAGCAACGACGCTCTGATGTTAAGGACCTAATGTTAGCGGCATTAATAAAATTGTTCATTGTTTCCTGCAGGGCGAAGTGAAATAGCTTAGAGCTAAATTAGACTATGCTTATGTGCTAGTAATTGTTCCTGTTCATTTACAAACTAAATGAAAATTTTAGTAGCTCACATTTGTCTACTTTGCTTAGTGCTTACATTGTGCCCTTTCATTAAACAAATAAATAATGGATATTAGTAGATCCTTTGATCCTCATCTTATGGAGGATCACCGACCAAGTTGCCAATAAGTCGGCTGTACCGTTATTATGAAACATTAGGAGCAGTGGATGCTAGAGCCTTTGTACCTACATCTTAAATTTGAGGATCCAAAGTTGTCAATAAAACTGTGCATTTTGGACACCTAAACCCTTAGCCATTATATGCTCTAATTCATTACCTTTTGAGCATGTCATCTTGGTTTTATTTGAGATTCTCAATGAATATGATATCCTAGTGTGCAGTAATAATTGTAGAAAAATGAATAGGGGTGCACTGATTGCAATTTAGACAAAAGAGTCTAACCTGCCAATGGCAATTTTTTTGCTGATTCGGAATTATTTCCCCCCCATAGAACTATAAAAATAATGTCTATACCTATATATATTTATAAACATATCATTATTATATTAGGCTAATAATAACAAACATTTTTAGAACATTTCATTCTTTTAATGAAAACCATACTTTAAAACGTTGAACATATAGCCTATTAAATAAATTAGTAAACATATTTAGGCCAAGTTAAATAGGTTGTGTCAATCTTTGTTTAAATCATAGATAGTTACTGCTGTTGACTGCAGGGCTGTGAAGCGTTAACTTCCTGTTCTTACCTGCTTCAAAATAAAAGTCAACTCGCATTTGGCTAGTAACCGACTTTTATTGTGAAGGCGCACAGGAAATGTTCTGTTTGCACACGCGCCAACTTGACTGCGTTAATATAAAGAGAGCCGTCTCTTTCCTGTTTTTAACCGTTGGTGAAGTTAGACGCTATAGCATGAGCACAGATCCCGAGCACACATCTTTCACCAGCCAAAGTGGAGGGTAGACTTAATAACATACTCGCCTAATTCACCCGCATTTGGAGAGTGTTAATGTTGTGCATAGCTCCTCTGTGTCTCAAACAGACAGCATCTGCTCATTAGCACCTTAGCACTCATGCGACTGGACTTGTATTCATCATTGCACGTGATCAATTTCAGTAGCAAATGCGATCAAAACTGTCGCACTGTACAGCCCTGAAAGTATAGATCTGGTGACATGCTTTGCCAGTCCATAACCTATACCTAAAGCTTCTTTAGCAAGCCAGTGGTTGTAGGGAGGTAAGAGGAATTTTAATGTAGGACCAATCAAAATTACTAACCGTGTCAACAGATTAGACTGTCCTGGTTGTGTTTAAGTCCAACGGCAAGAGCAGCTAATGTTCCTCTGGCTGAAAAAAAAACAAAACATCCAAACATTAGAAATCTTGTGAAAGGTTTGCTGTAAATGAACAAAAAACACACACACACACACTCAGACACACATTTCCCGTGTCTACATATTAAAAGCTGATGTTAGAGAAACCACCTGGAATCCAACCATAGAGACAATGAAAAGAGTCCCCTATGTCAGTTGGGAGAAAGAGAAAGAGAGAAAAAATGGAGGAGACAGAGAGACAGACAGGGGGAGAGACAGGCATAGAAACAGGAAGGGAGAGAGACAGGGAGAGAAGCAGACAGAGAGAGACAGAGGCAGACAGAGAGACAAAGAGGGAGAGAGACACAGACAGACAGGCACACGCACAAAAACATTATATATTTACTTATTAACATTTGTTTTAAATTGCACTTGTCAAATCTTTTTTTTTTAAAGTTACGCTATTATTAAAAGTGGTGTCATTGTAAAAATCAGTGAATATCTTCTCATGATACGGTATATCCGATATTGGGATTTATTTTATACTTTGGCTATATTGTTTCTTTTTTTTAAATTCACGCAAATAAGCTTCTTTTTAATTGTAATTTGAAATATAGACAGACAGACAGATAGACAGATAGATAGATAGATAGATATTGTCAATATGTCCTCATGATAGTACAGGTAATCAAAAAAATTAATAAACTTCCACCATGACGTGGACATGTTGTGCAAACAATTTAGACAGTCAAAACAACAAACTTTTACCACATCATCGAAAAAACCTGCCCATATCTGGCAAAACTCTTATCTAGCTGCTTTGTGACTCTGCTTTATAGATAATGTAAACACACAGCCCAGGATATTAACCATAGTACTAAATGCTGTAACCATGACTATGATTTACACAATTAACTATGACATGTCTACTTTCTTTTATGAAGATAAGTAGATAGTTCTCCCTCTCAGTCAGTCACACACCCTCCCACACAAAACTAATATGTTTAATCGGTAAGTTAAAGATGTAGTCAGTGACTCTTGAGAACACTTGTTGCCAATATATATAACATCATGATCCTCTACCTGTCTCTACTGTGTGTGTGCTGAAAACCCAGTGTTAATACACAGCCTAGGCTCTGTTAGCTGGTACGTAAACAAAGGAGAATGTCACTGAATATCACTGCTATAGGTATTTAGATTGCAATTACTTTCTAGTAAAACATATAGGCTTGAACGTAAGTATGCTGACATGATTTCCACCAACATAAACACACACTCCCACCGGAACAGACCAGATAAAAAAAGAGGCTATCGCCACCGGAAGGAAGGACGCCATTTTATAAAGACAACAGTTGCTTGACGTAAATGACGTGACTTCCGGGGAAAGTAGAGGAATTCTGGGTATTGTAGTTGAATTACCAGCACGCAACTCCCCTCCCCCCCTGAATTCCCCGTGAGCACTGCACAAGAGCTTAGATAGATAGATAGATAGATAGATAGATAGATAGATAGATAAAATCCTCATGATCCTGAGGTCTGTACTGTGTGTGTGCTGAGTTAACTGGTATGTAAACAAAGGGGCCACCGTAACTAGCAACATGCCAGTTTACAGAACCTAGGCTGAATAGATGCTGCCAAAGACTGCATAAGGGCACGGCACGTTTCTCTGAGTGTTAAAGGGCCTAACGTTACTTCATCTAATAAACAATATGTGCAAATTAGTTCCCTGATGAAGGCGAAGTAGGAAAGCATAGACGCTAAAGTTAGCAGCTAATGCTAGCGGCGCTAACGTCACACGTTAAACAGGGTCGGATGTAGGCTTCAATGTACAAGTGATACATAATTGAGTTTGTTTAAGTGTTTTACTTATACAAGGTTTCACAACGCCTAATGCACTTAGTTATTTTCGGTTCTAAAGCTGTCCCATGGACCTGTCAGATGCCAAACTTCCCCTTCTTCCTGTTGACGTTTTGACATTACGGTAGCTTGCAGGCAAGTTGCTTTGGCTACAGAAGCTAACTGGGGGTAAATGACGTGACTTCCGGGGAAGTAGAGGAATTCTGGGTATTGTAGTTGACATACCAGCAACCAACTCCCCTCCCCCCCTGAATTTTCCGTGAACACAGAATCAAATGCACAAAGAGCTTACTATCCCCTCCCCCCTTACAGAAACTCCGAAGAAGTTTAGGTCAGCTGGGCTAAAAAAGTGTGTAAAACAAATTATTTCAACCAGACAACCTCCTATCCTCCGTGTTAACATAAATCTGCAACGTCTCCAATCGAAGGAGGCTAATTTCTTGTCCTCCCCCCTCAAAACTCTCCGAATAACTTTACGTCAGCTGAGTAATACCACACAAACAGCACAAGAAGTTGACAAAACAAGGAGGACAATATTAAATGGTCTTACCGTAGAAAGAAGAGTAAACAAAGAAAGTAGTCCGTAAAAATAAAGCAAAATTGCAGAATATGTGTTTTTGTCTCTCTCTGTCTCACAATGTAAGCTCCAAGCAAGCTGGAAGTTACCTGAAAGGGTAACGGTTGTTTGCAGGTTTGAAGAGTAGAGGCTGTTTGGGAAGGTGAGTCAATCTAGGGGGGGGGGGGGCTTACGCAAAGACATTTTTGTTTTAAGTTTCTTTTTTCTTTTTTTTTAAGTGTTTTAATATCATTACAACTTGTCATGTTTAATATCGATCTAAATGGAAGCTTACCGTATTAGTTTAAGACATTATTGTAATAAAAAATAAAGTAAACGGCTGAAAACACCCCTTGAAAAAATCGAACATAGTTCAGTCCACCAAGTGAATTCACAGCTCAGTTGGGTTTTATTCCCCCAACATAGCCAGCGGAAGGCTCTCTCCACACTGTTACCTTGCCTTAACAATAACAACTGGATGTCTTAATTTAACATGGGCGCTGCCTGTAAGGCATAGTTCGGGAAACTAAATTCAGCGATTTCACCGGAGATTTCTCCGACTTGTAAACATTATAGAAAATAAGGATATGGCAAACAGGTCACAACTACTTTTAAAGAAGATAAAGTCTGGCTCTCGGAAGAGAAAGGATAAGAAAGACAGGAAGAAAACACATAAATAAAGTAGTCAGTTAGAAAGAAACATGAGCACATACGTTTAACCACAATGAAACCAACATAATTAAAGTAGCCTATCATGTTAAAAATGAACAGAGAAAAGGTTGCAAACGCAGACAATAGGCTACACTTTCAATTAATGAGGCTTGGTCAGTGAGGTAGGCTAATGGATTAAATAACATTATTTCAATTAGGCCTATTGAAAACACATCTACATAGATGTAAAACCAATGTTGATTCAAGTTAAATTCAATCATTGATTTACCATTGGATAAAATATTGAATAACTGCTTTATGTTGGATTCAGTAGGATTCTATGAGACATACAATTAGGCTAAAACAGTAGGCTGCATAATTCATTATAAACTCCAACACATGTAAATAGTTTTGAATCAACTATCTTGTATTTAAAGTAAATAAACGAACGTCATTCAGATGTGATCTTATTTGAATAAAATAAAAACACAGACTATAATTTCACAACTTGCCTCCCAAAATACACATTTAATTTATTCAGTCCTACCTTGTATTGAAGTCACAGAGCTTTCAGTAAAGCTACAACTGCTCTTGATGGAACTGTCTGACAGTTGAGATTGCAAAGCGCAGCAAATATTGTGATGATGTTATCCATCCTGGCAATAAGGATCCTTCACAGCTAAAACACTCTAAACATGATTCCTTGCAAATTGCACACAAAAAAATAATAATATACATTTTTAAATAATGTCTAAGACCCCATATGGGCCTACCAAGATACGCTTGTAAATAATGTTAATTTCTGTGTTGTGCTTTGTAGGATAGCTATTCACAGTAGGCCTGCTAAGGGCTCCAGATTAAATGGGGGACATTTCAATATTTAAAAAAAGAAAATAACCACAGAACTGTTAGACAGTAAGTTAATTTAGTCTACTTTAAAAATGATATAATATACATTAACGACTTACTTGCTGTTGAGTTGTCAGCGGACGATATTCTCCAAAATGTCGCCAAATGTCATAACTCCACATTACTCTGCAGGATTGCAGATTAAAGTGCCCACATAACAACTTTTTATGCAAAAAAAAACATGATAGGGTATGTCCTCCGGCTTGGAAGATGATATACCCGAAAGTGTAAGTCACTGTAATTTCGCTCTGCACCGTCCAATGCGCTCCAAACTTCACCTCTCTGATGAGTATGCCACATATTTTCAACTTATGCATGACGGGAACGGGGTCAAAAGTGACTAAGATGCGGCTGAATAAAAAGAATAAGAATTAAAACTGCAAGCAGTGATGAACGGGCCCTCGCCCTCTCGTCATGGCGTCCGTATCGAGCGCGTCGCCGACACTTCAGCGCTTCCGGCGTCCAGCATGTGTGGGCGAGGGCCCGTTCATCACTGCTTGCAGTTTTAATTTGATTTATTTTAAGAACAGAGCACTTTAAGCATTTAGTGGCAACTGAAATGTTTTGTTATTAAGACCTGTTTAGCCTGATGAAACAATATCCCTTTCAAGTGAAAATATCCAATCTTCACTTAAGAGGCTGTTTTAAACATGTACTTCACCTGTCACATCAACATCCTCTGCCAGACGCTGAGGTGAGATTCTTTGTCAAATACACATTCATCATCCGTCTCTTTGAAGCACAGGGGTAAACAGGTTAACATCTAAGAGATTGGTGGGAAAAGAGCAAGAAACTAAATTAATGTTTATCCCTTCCCTAAATTAGCATTGCATTGAAGTATCTTAGATTAATGGGTTAACCAGAAAAACCAAAAGGAAAATAACAAAACTATGGGAGTGTCATCAAGCTAGTAAAACATTCTAAGTATATCTGGGAATGGACAAATATTTTACTAAAAGTTATCATCTATACTCCCAGGTCACACTCGTTTACTCTGGGTTTCTATGTCGTGTTCATTTTAACATCTCGGGGGTATGGTGCTGGTGGAGATGGAATTATGTATTCACAGGATGAGGGCCTAAAGTAACTTCCTCTGGATTATGTGAACAATAAAGTATTATCATTTCACTATCAAAATAAAAAAACAGCAACAATTCCCATTAAAAGTTCAGATGAAAATAATAAATCAAAGCCAACCTCCAGGGATCAGACTATGCAAAAATGGACCATCGCTGCTAAAGGAGATGACAACACTGCTTTGCTTAGGTTACATTTGATGGTGGTTAATGCAGCACCAGAGTCTGATTGTACTGTGTTAATGAATGTGAACATTGTGGTGGTGCTATTATCTCCAAAACGTTCAAAGAAAATGTAGTCAGTATTTAAATGAGCACCACATAACATGAGACATATACATATCAATTATTATACTGCCCAGGACAACTTTGACCAAAGCATCCCCCTGCTGAAAATGACCCAGAGCTAAATTATAATAAGATGATCTGGGCCTCTCCTATAATTGTAAAGACTGAAATATGAAAGAAAGAAGAAAGTAGATGCACTTCATAAAGAAAACATGCAGGCCAAATACGGTATTGTTTCAGTGCTCTATAGTCCTGTCAACAATAATCAAGGGTGACCTCTCTATAAGTTTCTGCTCTGCTCTCACTGCTGAAGCAAAATGTTTAACAAAGTACTCACAGTAATACTATCCAGAACATCCAGAGACATTATTGGTGGCACTAAATGGGATGTCTGGTTCTGTCCCAATAATCACACTAGTGGCTTGTGGATTTTTTTTCTCCCGGGGTCCTACTTATGTTACGGATTTCTGGAAAATTACCAACAGTGCTGAAGTGCACATTGAGACTTCACTGGGGGTGGGGAGTTTCATAACACACTGGGACACACAGTCAATGAGGATAACCCATTCTTGGAGCGAAAAAACACAGCTACGTTATGGAAGTAAATCTGTCTCATCGAATTTTGAAATGAAAAGTCCATTGAATTTCTAGCACTTAAAATGTATGCATTGGAATAATGTATCTGAACGTTTAGTCTCTGAATTTAATTCAGAATCAAATATTCAAAGTTAAAAAGTTAAAAATACTAAATTCAGCTGCAAAATTCAATGAGCAGACACGTGCACAAGCACGCGCATTGATGGTGATCCTGATGTCAATTTATTACGGATGCACATAGTCGGTTAAACCTTTAAATGTCCGCTGCCTTTTATTGCCCATCACTTGGACTTGAACATAAAATGTGTGAGAAGAATGAATGTTTGTGTTTGTGATGGAGACAGAGAGAGATAAAACGGTGAGAGCACAAAGCAAAACAAAAAGTTTTTCTTGACCGTTGCCTGTGTTACAATACAAAAAGTCATGTTATGATTTGTATCACGATTATTGACCCACGATTCGATACTAACAACGATTTTTGAAATTTGCCCAAAGAAAGCAGCTGGCCCGGATAATGTGTGCCCACGCCTACTGAAGACCTGTATACAATCAAATTTTATATATCGTATATAAAGAATTTGATTCTGAATTTGTGAACATTGAAAAATAAAGTTGAAAGTTAGTTGTTGAAAAATGCTCTTCCTTACCCACAGAAAAGTGCTATCAAGCACAGTGGCATTTCCAGGACATTTCGACTGGGGTGGCCAAGGTGGGACACAGACCTAGAGTGGGGTGGCCATCACAAACCTGAATGAATGGCATGTGATATGCTTTATAACCAATGCAAAAGTTATTTATAATCCTAAATCCCCAAATCACGTTAGTATCCATTGTAATATTTGTTTCAAGACCCAGGAGTGCTAACATGCAGTTACTGCTAGCAGCCACATGCTTAACAACTGCAATGAGGGACGGATGACCACTAGCTTTAGCTAATGTTATTGGGCTACTAACCATTCTGCCATTACTACGAACAAGTTACAATTATAATATAGATAATTTAATTTACTTAAAAAACAATTATATATGTACATATATTCTTTGAAATTCAGATTTAAAAAAACTGCTGGGGCACTTGCCCATGCACCTGAATGGATGGCAGGCGTGTTGCACGCACACTTATGCTGTTTTCAAGACCTTTGCTGACCTGAGATCAGCTCTAGTGGCCACAGTCCTACCATTACAGTAATAGTTGGACATTGCAAACTGGTCCTATGTCAGTGGATTAGCTGTAATGTGTGTGATTAACGTGGCCAACAACCTATCAGAAAAAAAGTAAGAAAGAAAATACATACCATCTCTGAACTAGGCTACCTATCAGAAGAAAGAAAAAAAAAATCAGATCTGAGGGGGCCAGTAGGATTATGCCCCCCCCCCCCCTAAAATCGCTACTGATCAAGCAGGAACAACCATACTTTCCTATTAAAACCCTCAGTGCTTTTAAATCGAGTCTGAAGACTTTTCTGTTTCCATTTTAACCTGTACTTTTAATTTAATTTAAATGTTTTACTTCTTTTCATTCACTTTTAAATGTCTTCTAATGTGTTTTATGTATTTTAATCTTGCCCCTGTAAAGCACTTTGAATGGCCTTGTGTTTGAATTGTGCTATATAAATAAACTTGCCTTAAAGTCGAGTATAATAATTATACATTAGACTAAATTGGAATGAAAACAAACTCTTCACAGTCCTTGTACCAGACAAGTTGAGATTCATTTTTGTCACAGTTTAGTACAGTAATATACTGTAGTTATCTGATTTACAAATTAGCCAAAGGGTATCAGTTTTCCCAAGAAAATTCCACCTATTGTCTGAAATCATCGCCCTGATTTCAAAAATCTCCTTATAAGCATCCTCGAAATGCTAACCCCTAGCTGAACCTACTCTCATCTCCATTCAGTGCCTTACATTTCTATTTGTCTGTTTTTTGAATCCTCATCTACAAACCCTCTGTGCACACTGCATGCATGGTCAGGTTTACAATTGAACATATCTCTTCTAGTTTCCCAATCCATTAGTTATTAGAACAGGATTTTTTTCCTTCAGCCTTTCAAAGGAGGTGCTGTTGTGAAGCAACACAAGGAGTGTTTTCACCAGCCATTTCTAAATTGCAGGAGTGTATTCGATGTGCTGTGAATGCTGATGAGTAGGGCCGGGCTGGCAGAGCTTTTCTGCAGCATCCAAAGTAGTATCATGGTAAGTGCACCTTTCCTTCCACTGTTCATATGTTTTGAAACATTGCAGCTACTGAGGTGACTATAGTCAAATGTCATACGTGTCTGATACATGAGAACAAATCAGAAACTCTTCACACTAATGTAATAATATAACATTTACCCCTGCAACCAGACACTGGATAAGCGTTTGACGATGAGTGTGTGAGTGATAATAAACT
Source organism: Ammodytes dubius (assembly GCA_026122265.1). Lineage (NCBI taxonomy): Eukaryota > Metazoa > Chordata > Actinopteri > Uranoscopiformes > Ammodytidae > Ammodytes > Ammodytes dubius. Next base: position 46,621 of record JAOPFK010000086.1, on the reverse strand, counting down.
TTATTTGAATAGCACCTTTAAATGTGCTTTGCAATTATGAAATTACATTCACTGAGGGCTTCAAATGAAAAAGACACATACAATGCACATGTTTACATCGTGTGTTTACATTGCACTCCTCATTTGTGCCGCAGCAATGGACTTGCCAGCCATATCTCCATTGATATTGCATTGACCGTGGATATTTAAAACAACATGAATACGACAGAGGAACTGCTGTCACTTTTCTTTTTTTTGGAGCATGACAGTGTGTGTCCCAGAGAGAGAGGAGGAGGAAAACTACAGATTTAACAGGGTTAAAAATAAAACGATAGTTACGTATGTAACTACGGTTCTATGAGTTCCGGATGACCGCCAGAGGCGGTGCTTTCAACACTGGATGTTCCATCGCGCGCATGGGCAGGTCGAGATATTATACCAAAAAAGTCACCTGTGACACCTGGGTGACCCAGAAATATCAATATATTCCGGAAGTCACCAGAGGATCTGTTCCAACTGGATCTTCTCGCGGTATCTGAGAAGTCTGAGTGACAGAGAACTCTGGCGGTCATCCGGAACTCATAAAACCGCAGTTACATACGTAACTATCGTTGTATTTCTTTCCTACTGACCGCCAGAGGCGGTGCTTTCAGCATGACTTATATCGGAAAGGTCAGTACTCACCAATTAAGGGCTTGCAGCCGTCAACAAGACTGCCGTCATCCCACAGGATGAGGTGCAGCAACATTTACTCTGTAGAGCCGCGCAAATGTACATGATGAAGACCATGTAGCCGAGGCGCAAATGTCCTGACGTGGAACCCGCTTCAACGCAGCCCATGATGCAGCCATACTCCTGGTAGAGTGGCACTCAACGGCCAAGGCATGGGGAGCCCTGTGCTCTATATGCATTCAAGACCGCATCCACAATCCAGTGGGAGTGTCTCTGTTTGGACAGGGCAGCCCCCTTCCTGCAGCTCCCATAGCAGACAAAGAGGTTATTTGTCTTACGCAAGCTGGTTGTTGCCACAACATATGCCCTAAGCGCTCGCACAGGGCACAGTGGGTCTGACATTCTTTCCGCACCCCCTGGAGAGCCTGGGGTATTGAAAGCAGCCGACTTGATCGACTGGTTTACATGTAGGGGATAGGGGTGTAACGGTACACGTATTTGTACCGTACCGTGACGGTACAGGCACGTATTTGGTGTTACAGAGGTGGACCGCGGTCCGTATGTGGAGCACATAACGTTATTATATGGCGAATGTACAGGCTTGTTTTGCGGTGTGGAACTTAAAACTTGTTGTCGGAGTTCCCCCCGGACCATTTAGCCTCCGGCTCGGCTCGCACGTGCGCAGTAGCGGCCAGCGATTGAGAGTCTATTAGCTCCATGGTGGTTAGCTCCATGGTGAGCATGAGGGTCAGGCAGTGTTAGCAACTTAGCCGCTATATTCAGCGACTTTTCAGACCCCTCTGGCGACTCTTTTTTTTTAAAAAGCGACCCGCGACCAATCTAGCTACTTTTTCTGGTGTAATTGGTGACTTTTAGAGACCCTGTCGCTAAAGCATGTATCGCTCTTAACACTTCTAAACGAGCAGCGGGTGCTCAACGGCCACTCTCCCCGTCCCAGAGCACTGATAGGCGGCCGAGTTCTCACGCAGCAGTCCCTCCCAGCTGCAGTCAGAGCAAGAGATACACACCTCTCCGCTCTAGTGTTCCGTTTGCATCACTATTAGCAGTTGTAGTAGCAGCGTTCCCCCCTCTTTTACAGGCTATGAGTAGGGCAAATCAAGATGTTATACAGTGCTTTCGAACAGAGAGCGAACTGCATGGAGAAAGACAACAGGAAACCGGAGCGCGCCGCGCAGGCGCCCCCCTGTCATTCAAATCCCGTTTGAGGGATAAGTTCGGATTCCAGGTGAATTATGAAAACAGTGATAGACGTGTGGAACAATGTCGGCACACAGGTTATTGTTTCACCGCGATCGCTTATGTAGGAGGCAACACGTCAAACATGCATGCGCATTTGAAAAGGCACCATCCAGGTGTTTGGCTACTATCACCATTACTGTGAAGAAAAACAAGCTGGGCAAAACCCAGACATTATTTTCTTTTTTATACTCAATATAAACAAGCTGTCATTTAATTAATGCTGCAGTAGCACTTTTATTTGATAATTTTTATATTTATAAGAGCACTTTAGAGTTTAAGAGAGCTGCAGCAATATTTTATTTTTTTAAAGTCAAAAAGACCCTTAAAGATGACATACCCTTCGTTTACACCAGCTTACAGAGCCTGCTGAGCATTAATTAACACTATATTTTTTCATTGCAATTTTAGTTTATGCTGCACCTACACTAGTATTTAATAAGTATTTTATTTATTGGAGAATTGCAGCAGTATTTTTATATTTGTTATACATTTTATTTATTTATTTAAGTGTAGTATCACTATCAATGAGCAAGTCCCTGGGACTTTGCCATGTCCCATGCACCACTGTGAAAACAACTTCCACCTGTTTGCATAGAGCCATATAGTGGAAAGTGCCCTTGTAGTTAAAAAGGTATGGACCTCTGACTGGTCGCAACACGTCATCAGTGGGTCCTGGCTATCAGGAGCCCCACGCACAGCTGCAGGCGCCCCGAGTTCGGGTGCCACATGTGTCCGCCTACCTGAGACAGAAGGTCCTGTCTCTATGGAAGGCACCTAGGATCTCCTTTGAGGAGTTTTAGTAACACTGGGAACCATGGCCTTCCTGGCCAATGTGGAGCCACCAAACGTAGGCTGTAAGTGCAATGCTGGACCCCATCCAGTGTTGCCAGTAAAAAAAGGAATTGGAGGAAATGCATAAAGCAGGCTGACTGGCCAAGCATTAGCCAGAGCATCCTGTCTTAGGGGACTGGTCCTCTCCATCTAGGAGAACCCAGGGGGACAGTGGGTTGTCTCTTCGGAAGCAAAGAGATATGCCACTGCCCTGCCATACCTGTCCCAATCATGCCTACCACCTACGGATGGAGTCTCCACTCTCCGGGGGGTGGCCTTTGGCGAGAGAGAAGGTCTATCGCTGTATTCCAGACACCTAGAACATGGACAGCTTAGATAATGGGGGAGCGCCCACACAGGGAGCCCTTGCTTAACCCGCAGGCCCTGCTTCGATCTGGTGGCCACTTGGTGGTTGAAGTGGTAGACTGTGGAGGTGATGTCTGTCCGGACGAGAACATGCCGGTTCCTCAGAACTGGAAGGAAGTGGCTGAGTGCTAAAAACCCTGCAAGGAGTTCCAACCTATAACATGCTCCAGTCTCTGCTGGGCATTCCACTAGCCTCCGACAGTCCTGAACTAACAGACTGCGTCCCAGCCTGACAAGAAGGCGTCTGTCTCTACAAACTCACGCCGGGAGATTCCTCCCTAAGGGCAACCTTGCAATTAGGGATTCCCTCTCTCTCAAGGGTCTGAGGGCCCGAAGGCACTGCCCAGACACCCTGACCATCTTGTTTCTCTGCCACTTGGGGTCCAAGCTAAGGGTGTAAGGGCAGGGTGCCATATTGTGTCATATTGTATCATATATCATATTGTATGAAATGTAAAGTCCACGAGACAAATTTATTTGTGATTTTGGGCTATATAAATAAAACTGATTTGATTTTGATTTGAAGTGGAGACCATTCACCCAGATCTGAAGAGAACTCAATTTGAGAAGGCCTAGTCGGACCCTCATGGATGCTGAGGTCAGCATACCTATCAGTCGAAGGAAGAGGCTGTATTCCAGCAGCTTCCCCTGCATGAAGTGCTGTATTGGTGACAGGGATGCTGCCACACACTGTTTAATATACGCAGAGCCAGGGACGGCCCAAACGGAAGAACCCTGAACTGGTACACCTTGCCCAGAAATGCAAAGGGGAGGACCACCTGTGACATTGGGCAGTAGGGATCTGAAAGTAGCGTCTTTCAGGGCTACTGATACAACCCAGTCCGCCTGAGCGATAGACTGGAGGACACCTGCAACAAGCAGCATGTGGAAAGGAAGAACCGTGAGTCACTGATTCCGCCCTTTTTTCCGTACCTGAAATTAGGTTGAGTAGAACCTACTGAGCATCGAGTAGCACCCCCAGGGACTCTGGGGAGGGCGGCGGCTGGACGCCAACCTCCTGCGCCTGAAATGCAGACCGTAGCGCGCTGTTAAGGCGCTGTTCAGAATGTGCTGAGACGCACTGGCCCCTTGATTGTCCACCTGAACGTGGTTGAAGCTATTGGCACGGGATACCACAGAGGTTCCCAGCCTGGAATCAGGCAGAGGCGCACGTCGCAGCGTGCAACTACTGTCTAGCCTGGTCAACCTGAACACTTCTCTCCAGTGCCTGAAGAGCAGCTGGCCCAACGTCTGGCCTGGTATCACTGGAAGAGAACAGAGGGTATGTCGACACACCTCCGACTGGGACGACTGCGCCAGCCAACCATGGCGGCGCGCCAACGTCAAAGTTGACATCAACCTACCTAGCTCCCTAAGAAATAATGCAAAGTCTGCAGTGAAGCATCACTGAGGGTCCGTGCTGAGTGACCAGCACCTGACCCCTGTATGGTTTGCGACAGAGCCAGGACTATGTGAGAAAGCAAATTCCCAAGACGGCCCACACGGGCAGCAATGTCGTAACTCCTAGTAAGGAGGTCGTATGTAATACGGCACTGGGGCCTAGGGCAGCGCACATCGGTTCTCAGAGCCTCGTCTGGGGGACAACCAGGGACGCTATAGCAGGCTTAATTGGAGCTAACCAGTCCAAGCCCTAACTATCAGCATTGTGCATGGCTGCCAGAGCTCTGCAGTCACTAGTGTGATGGGAGGGAGCCCTTAAATCTGGCTAGCATCTACGGAGCTCTGCGAAGTAAGGCTCAGAGGGAGGCACAGAGAAAACCGGGGATTGAGGCCCTGCCAAAAAAAAGGCATTCACAGGTGCAGATGAAACCAGAGCTTCATTTAACCCAATACTTGGCAAGTCACAGACGGACACTGACCCTCTAGCCGAGTTGCCCACCTGTAAGATATTTAGAGCTGAAACGATTCATCGATTTATTCGAATAATTCGATTAGGGGCTAACATTAGCGTGTGCTAAAATGGAAGACATGAGCGAAAATAGTGAAGAAAGCCAAACGGGCAGGAGAAAGCGACAGAGAATGTCCAAGGTTTGGGATCATTTCACGTTGAACATTAATGAGAAGACCGTGGTGTGTGTCCACTGCAAGACCGAGCTGGCGTACCATAACAGCACGACTTCCATGCTGCAGCATATGAACAGAAAACACCCATTCCAATCAGCAGACCGCCGACCCGAGACAAGTAATTTTAAAATCAATGCTGCTATAGTTTACGCTACATGTGTGCAGATGGAGGCTAAGGTGTTGTTTATTATGACTAACGTTATAAGTATAGCTAGTTAATTGTGGCGGCTAATAATTATGCCGCCAAGACTAAAGTCACGTCACCACAAAGTTTTTATTTTCAAAAAGACATCGCTGTTCAAGAAATAAATACACGATAGCTTAAGCTGAACTATAGCTGGTCACTTCTAGTTGACAATACGGTGTTGAAGCAGACGTGTGTGTCTTGATTGATGGATACAATATCTAAATAGTAGTTTAATGTGAATGAACTTACTCTATTATCATATTGTTCCATAGTCATTTTAATATATATATTTTTTTTTCAGTAAACCATCACAGTCTCGGATGGACACATTTATGCAGAGAACCCATCTCAGGATTTGTTTTTAAAGCCAGAATGTGTGAAACTATGCATGGGCTTGTTCCAAGTTTCCAAGTTTATGTTGTTCCTGAATTGCAAAGGTAAAAACTTGTAGTTCTGAAAGTGAAGTAAATGCTCCAAAGAATGTATGGCACATAAATGCACTTAATTTGTCTGTCAACATTATTATTTCTCATGGTACTACAGACTAATAAACAATGGGAAAGTAACAACATTGAGTCAACTGTGTCAGTCACCAAAACATACTCCTCCTACAGTTTTCGCCCGATTTGGACCAAACCAAAAGCATTATGCTCTACCGACTCCCACGAGCAAAGGTTGGTCAAATAATTTTTCTACGACCATCGGCAGACCAAACGCTAGCGCTTTAAAGATTCGATTTTTCGATATTGAACATTTCTTCTTCTTTTTATTTAAAATGGTGCTGCAGCCAAAACCGTAAAGGGCTGGGACATGCCACTTGCATGACTAGATCCAGGTCCGTGCCTGGTACACAGACGAAAAAAATCAGACATCCCGGCCACTAGGTGGTGCTACAACAAAGGAAAACGCGTTTGGGGCTATAACGTCCGCACCGAAAGTCCGACAGTCAAACACTTTATATCCACACATGCACACAAGTCAGCTACATCTTTTGAGATAGGCCACGCCCATTCACGTATATATAGATTTTTCGCTATATCGCAAAAACTGTCAGTCACCAAAACATACTCCTCCTACAGTTTTTGCCCGATTTGGACGAAACCAAAAGCAAAAGTTGGTCAAATAATTTTTCTACGACCATCGGAAGACCCAAGGGTAGCGCTTTAAAGATTTGCGAAAATCCCTTAAAAAAAAAGGGGGATTTTCTTGAAACTCAAGGGAGACTATCATGGGGCATACCTGAGTCTATAAAAATTCCAAGAAATTCCTATGTATGCCGGACTTATTAAACAAATTAGTTTTCCACTTTTACTTCCTGTTTCGAAGTGTTTTGGTGGGAAAATTCAAAAAAGTGTCTTTACAATGGAGAGGTTGACAATCTGATTTTGCTCATAACTCCCCAACCAAACATCGCACATTCAAAAACTTGACATCCACTTGTTCGGTACATTGAGCTGCATCTTTCTATCTGACGTAGCTTTGCGAATGTCATCCATAGGGGGCGCCAAAACCACAAAAAGCAAAGAAAACGTGTTAGGGGCTATAACTTCCACACCGAACATCCCACAGTCAAACACTTTGGTTGCGTTCCGAATCGCATACTTTCTACTATATAGTATGTAGAAAAAAGATTTAGGATGTCCCGATTCTTATGGCCAGATTTAGGATGGTTAGAAGTACCCGGATGTCCTACTTCATGCGGCCAAGATTGTTAGTGTTGAAAAGTGCATCCTATTTGGGTGATTCTGACCCACAATCAAGTGCGCACGTGAAGTGACGTAACATCGACGAAGCCTCCATATGAAAACAAACAGGGATGCGACGGATATAAAAGCAAGAGGCAAGATCAAGGCGCAATGTTATGATGAAATAAGAGAGAAAAGTATGTCCCAATAGTATGCCTACTGCATCCTAACTAGATTCTTTTTATCGTTGGATGTAGTATGTAGAATAGAAAAAAGAAAGAGTATGCGATTCGGAACGCAACCTTTATATCCACAGATGCCCACAAGTCAGCTGCATCTTTTGAGATAGGCCACGCCTGCGTATGGGATTTTCTTTCGCTACATCGCTAAAACTGTGTCAGTCACCAAAACACACTCCTCCTACAGTTTTTGCCCGATTTGGACGAAACCAAAAGCATTATGCTCTACCGACTCCCACGAGCAAAAGTTTTATAAAGAAGTTTTCTACGACCATCGGAAGACCAAACGGTAGTGCTTTAAAGATTTGCACATTAGCTACCTTGTACCAAACTGCTCCTAAATCCAAAACGATTCATCCTATTAACACCAACCTTCACACATGTGTTTGTCCTATGGTTCTCAGGTTGGCTCTACTTTTTCCTTAAATTGCTCCAAAAGGGGGTGCCAAAAACACACTTGAGCATCTTTCTCTGCGATTTTTTTGCCTTTTGGTCTATAACTCCCTAACCAAACATCCCACATTCAAAAACTTTACATTCCCGGATTCCGTGAAGCGAGGGCCGGCGCCGCGGACGACGACGACGCACGATCCCGAATCGCGTGGGAGGCTTGGCTTATAATTACTTTTCAATTAAGCAATGTATGTTTTATCCGATTACTCGATTAATCGATGGAATAATCGGTAGAATAATCAATTACTAAAATATTCGATAGCTGCAGCCCTAAAAAAGATTACAGGACGCAGCTGTGGACAGCATGTCATCCCCTGCAGGGCACTTGTCATGGCCACTGTAGGCGTCACAATTATGGTTGTTTAACATCAGCACTTGTCATGGCCACTGAAGGCGTCACAATTATGGTTGTTTAACATCAGCAATTTAGCAGGCTAGGCTAAATTAATTAGTAGCCTACTCAACTGGGCTTCAGGCGCAAGCTCCAGAGCGATGGAGCGACAACCCTAAAAGTACCAGTGACGGCGACTTTAGGAAGGCCTAAGCCACCCGACTGTCGAGCCAATAAATGATGCACCTGATTATGCAACCGGGCTTTAAGCGAGAGCAACCGAGCCTTGGTGCGACACCGCTATAATAATACAGGGGCGGTGTAAAACTATGCCGCCCACTGGCGAGCACACTACAGTAGCCTGCACAGACACGACAACGGTGAGACAAGCTAAAATAACACAGTGAAGGCGACTTTTGAAACCCAAGACTCTCACTGGCGAGCAAATAATGTATGCAACCCGGCTTCGGCGAGAACAACCAAGCCACGGTGCGACACCACTAGAATAATCCAGTGGCGATGTAAAACTATGCCACCCACTGGCGAGCAAGTTACAGTAGGCTAGGCCATCGAGCTCTAGGCGAGATCACACCCAAGCAACAATGCGACGCTCCTTAAATAATACAGTGTCGGCGGCTTTTGGTACACCGAAGACGCCCACTGGAGAACAAATTAAAGAAGGTTAGGCAGTCAAGCTTCAGGCGAGAGCACCCAAGCAATGAAGCAACACCCCTTAAATAAAACAGGTACTGCGGCTCATGGGGAACCCAGGCCGCCCACTAGAGGGCAAATTACAGTCGGCTAGGAAATCGAGCTTTAGGCGAGAGCACACCCAAGCAACAATACGGCCCCTTAAGTAACACAGTTCAATTCAATTCAGTTTATTTGAGAAGGGGACAGTGCAAATTAATAAAACACATACATGGGTTGACAATGCCAGAATTAGCCAAAAGGCTATTTTCATCTGTAGTCCCCTGGCGGTGTCGGCAGCTTTAGGTCGGCGGCTTTAGCCCAAGCCGCCTACTGGAGAAAATAAACGAAGGCTAGGCAATCGCAAATTACAGCAGCCTACTCACACTAAAATAACACAGTGACGGCACTCTTGGAAACCCAAGACGCTCACTGGCGAGCAAATCATGTATGCAACCGGGCTTAGGCGAGAGCAACCGAGCCACGGTGTGACATGGCTATAATAATACAGCGGTGTAAAACAAAGCTGCCACTGGCGAACACACTACAGCAGCCTACACACGAGCAACGGTGTGACACGGCGACTTTAGCAAACCTAAGCCGCCCACTGGCGAGACCATTAAAGTATGCAACCGGGATTCATGCGGGAGCACCGAGCAAAGCTGCGACAGCTTAAATAACACAGTGACGGCGACTCAGGAAACTTAAGTCGCCCACTGGCGAGCACTGCAGTAGCATACTGTGTACACAATATGGCATAGTGTGTAGCGAGAACTACCGTGACGGTGAAAAGCCGCTAACTAGCAAGCAATTAAGTTCTACGCCACCAGGATCAACGGCGGGGAAGAGGTTAGCTGCCCCGGTAGCCCAAGGCTACGCGGAGAACACAACAAACATGCACTTTACTCATCGACGCAATATAAGTCCTATTGACGCAAGCCAGCACGGTGGAGTCACCGCCGGCTGCTGCGTTCAGATGCCCCCAGTCGAAATCGAAACAAAACAGCAAGTCGCAGCCTCTGGTGGACGAAGTGGTAGAACCAATCGAGGCACCAACCCGTTACAAGGCTACAAGTGACGAGCTAATACAAATCTGTACACGACAAAACCTGTTTGTCATCGACCTGATCGCTTCCGCGAGAAGATAGAAGGAACAGATCCTCTGGTGACTTCCGGAATATATACATATTCCCGGGTCACCCAGGTGTCACAGGTGACTTTTTTGGTATGATATCTCGACCTGCGCATGCGCGCAATGGACCAGTGCTGAAGGCACCGCCTCTGGCTGTCAGTAGGAACGAAATAGAACCTATGCATACATAGGGCCTATAAAGAAAGAAAGAAATGCATTGTGAGGGAATTTTGGGTCTTTAGTTGTAATATTAATGGGAAAGATTAATAGGCCATATAAGCCTATCTTGTGTGTCTGTCTCTCAGACTCTAGGTCAGCCTTGGAGCCTGTTAAGGTGCGAACACACCAAACGCGTTGGGTGCGGTGGCCAAAGCGCCCAACGCACCTGATCTGGCGCTTGGTCATTTTGTGTCAAAAAATGGTTCAACACGCCCAACGCTACGCAGCTAGTCTCCCCCCCCCCGATATATTTATTCCCGTAATCAACCGTGGCTGCGATCAGACCCGACCCGACACAACAGCGTTCATGTCCACACAAAAACAACAACAACACGGCCAACAATTGTGCCAAAAGACAAATAAACAGCAACTGAACGGAACAAATAGCCTTAAAACAGCATTGTAGATTCACGCCACTCGGAAATGAACACAAACAGCAAGGCAGCACCATACCAAACACATTTACAGCAGCATTGTGCACAGGGCAGTAGAAAATAAAGGCAAGTAGCCTATATTACCCTACCTGGCTGTGACGGGACCGTGGCTGGCGTAGATATAGGCATAAACACCGGTGCTTCGCTGTACTCGTTGTGAAAGTTCCCCGGACTTAGCCGTTATGTTTGGGTTCATTATGGAGGTGGTGGCCGACACACAACCGGGTGAGTTAACTAACGCTATCCGACCGGTGCTAACTTGGTTTATCGGCTAAAGCACAGCCGCTATATTCACTGAATTAACCAGGAAGCCCATTCTCCTGGCTCACTTTCCCCACGTCTTCTAACCCAACCCCGAGCGGCTTCATATCACCAGCCAGCCGCATTTCCTACTCGGTGTTTCTCAGCCTCTGTGTTGTCCTCCCACCCATGCTCCCACCGTGCCGATGTCCGTGACGTCGGGTCAAGCTCACCGCTGATTGGCCAACGCGGCTAAACGTCACACGTTGGAGCGTTAAAAGTTCGATTTTTTGAACTCGTGCGGTGGTGCGGTGACGCTTTGGTAACGCGGCTACCGCGCCCAAAGCGCCGCTTTACCGCAGCCAACGCATCATCGCGCCTAAACCAATGTTTCCCTATGCAAAAATAGGATTTTTCAACGCCGCCACCGCACCCAACGCGTTTGGTGTGTTCGCACCTTTAGGAGACACTTAGGTCAGTTGTAGATAAAGTATCATCTCCTAAGACTCCAGAATGTTATGGTTCACTGTGTTCAGCTCTGAACCAAAACATTGGTACGCTTGGTGCCCGAGCCGGGGAGGTGGTAGCGATAGCGCGAGGTTAAAACACAGCTCTAAGCATGAGTTTGTGAGAATTGAAGTGCAAGTCACGCGAGTTGCAGTCCGGTTCTCCTTGGCCAAGTCTGTAATAAATATTGCTTCATAATTCATCCAAGTTTCCTGAAATATTCTTCCACCTGAGTTGACCTCCAACCATAACAGAACTTCCATCACAAATTGGCATCACAAACAGGATCTCAAGATAACATCGACCTGGTAAATGCACTAAATTTGATATATGCCTTACCATGTCTTTGTTTGACGAGATCAGAAAAGAATATATGTGATAGTTCTAAAACTCGGCCTTAAGCTACAAAATTGAAAATAAATGGTCAGCTTATGGTAGACAGATAGTTCTCTTTACAGCAAAGTAGGTTCGATTCCTCTTTGACAAACAGCTATTAAGTCCTGTTTGGTTTACACGAAGAGAAACAACACAATAGAATACAACAAATTAAGATAAAGCCCTCTATACAATTAAATGGGTTAACATTTAGAAAATGGAGATCTTGGATGTTGTTGCAATATTGTGCAGTGTATGTGTTTTGTATAGGTGAAATACATATGTCATATGTTAAATTTGTGTTTGTATAAAACATTCTATCTGCGGGCCTCAACATGGGTTCCAGCCAGTCCAAAGCAGAGGATAAGTCTAAAACAAAATATATCAAAACACAGAAGAAAAGCAGTAAAAATGCGCAGACACATAATATGACAGAAGACGAAGAAACACACATTGAGGAAATATTTCCTGAACACACACCAGCAGGCATTGTTGGAAGAAAACATGGCTGGGAATATGTGGTCCCTTACACATCCCTTATGTTTAAGCAGACAGGTGGAATGTGGCCCATTGAGGGGTCCTTTGTCACAGATAAAATGATGCTTGCAAGTTCAACTGTATATGACACACACAGAGATCCAACTTGGGATGTTGTAAAAATGAGAAGATGTGTGGCAATATGGTTTAACACCGCAGAACTGTATGGAAGTGGGAACGAATGTACTGAACGTGCAAATGTGTGCAAAGGAAAGGATGATCGAGTTTCTGAAGAACTTAAAGAATTGATTGATAGATGTGTTGCATATGTAAGTGCACGTCATGTGCCACTGCTTGAAACTACGTTGAAAACTAGAGCTGAGGAAATGGTTAAGATAAAACAGTGTCATGGATCAAACCCCACACAAAATGCTAAAGCCATGATATTCAAATGGGTGAAACGGCAAATTACCGCCCCCTCACCACAAAGTCTTGTGGCCACTCTGATAGAGGCCGGCCTACCACTCCCGTCTTCCATGATTGATGTACCCATTGTGTCCCTACACCCAAAAGTAACTCAGAAGATAGAAGAAGCTAAAATACAACATGTAAGTAGAAATAAAGAGGATGAATTACTTTTCATAGCAGCTGCAGTTCAAGCACTGAGGGAGAGAGACTTGCATGCAGCAGGAGGGTCAGGGATCAAAACAATGATTTCAGAAACAGGAGAAAAGGACATTGTAGGAAATGTGGCAAGTATGGACACTGGGCGAGAGAATGTAGAAGCCGTGCATATGAGTATAGCCGTGCACAAAAAGCCCTACCTCCACCACCCCAGAGGTGAGACCTACCTATTACAATCAAGCATAGGGAGGCCATTGTGAAACAGAATCAGACCATACAAAGTTAATTCAAGCAGCTACAATTAAACTTTCTTCTTCCCCTGTTGAAGACCCACTAATGCCAGTAGAAATAAATGGGTCCACAGTGTCTATTTTGGTTGATAGTGGAGCTATGATTTCTACTGTAAAAGTTAGTGAAAATGTTTGCCTACCTACAAACAGTCTTATCACGAGAACAGTCCTGTAAATTTGATGGGCAGTGATTTGCTTTGTAAACTTAACGCCACAATCCATTGCACTCCGGTGGGTTTGTTCCTTACATTACCAGATCATAAAGCAATACGAGCTGCCCAGTTTTTTTGGAATCAGTTAATGACGGTTTAAATTGTTTAAATTTTTATGTGTCACATGTTTTTGTTGTGCGAAACATTCAGAAAGTAGCTAAAGAATCCCCACCTTGTGCAATTGTTATTGTACAGCTACGTTTAACCCTTCAAAGAGTATATGCTGTTTGCTGTTGAAATAGCCCTCTTATTTGCAGTGATAATATAAGACAGCTGTGAGATATGACTAGCAAGATGTTACCACCAGAGTCAAAATTGATTATCTTTGTTGAATGTTGACTATAGTTTTAGTTTTTGTAAATCCAAAAGTTAAAAAGTAAAGTGCCGAAAGAAATTGTTGTGCAAATTAGCTGTAATGTTGAGATCTATTACATTTTCTTGTTCCTGCTGCCTATGCAGTGGCTCAGACACAGAGATTCTGTAGAGAGAGCTGTTGCTGAGGAACAAATTATGAGATACAGAGAAGCATGTACATACATTACAGTGCCTACAATTATGAGAGGAGATTGGCCCTTGGACTCCTTCTGGAAAGTATCCTAAAACTATTTACGTTGCTAAGTAAGTTGCATGATCTTGATATATTATCAATGTTGTTTTCCTTCATTTCAACTTGGTTGTAATAAACGTTTCCTTTTGACTCAGATAATTAGCTTATTGACTATTACACATTTAAATGCACATGATTAGTGAAAGGGAACATTTACTTTATGATTCTAAAATGTGTGCTTTATCAATTAAATAGTCTCACACACAGGAGAGAGTAACTCATTATTATTATTATTTTTTTTAAATATATGTTTTGGGCGTTTTTATGCTTTATTGATAGTGCAGAGAGACAGAGGTGAAATGGGGCAGAGAGGGGAGTGACATGCAGAGAACGACCGCGGGTGGGAATCGAACCTGGGTCTGCTGCTGGGCCCGGCCCGGGAGGGGGACGAGAGTAACTAATTCTACGGTTTCTTTCTACATGCAGTCACAGACGGCAGTGAGTAAAAACAATAGATAAGGTGGCAGACCTTGAGAGCATCCATAGAAGCCTCTCAAACAGACAAGCACACGAGCTACATCTGAGTAAACAAATTTTGCCACAAAATATATTTATATCAAAGAAGCTACCTTTTCAAGTTCACTTTGGATTATTTTCAGAAATTTCTTAAGTCTTTAAGATTAAGATTGTTAAATTCTCCCCTGCGTCACAGAATGAAGCTAATGCTCGTTTCATAAATAGATTCCTTGCACCACAAAGTCATGGTTTAGGTTCACAGTGTTGTCCTTTTCATGTACATCCAGACAGCCAGTATCTGTTTGCATTTACAGCTAAATGTAAACAAAATAAGCATAGACATGCCTGGTTCAAATTTTTGTTGAGAGTTGTGCAGTGTGCATCGCAGCGGTGATCGATCATCTTGAATATCTGAATCCTCCTTCAGAAAGCTTATGAACTTATAAGATCATCTATATCAACGAAAGCTTGTCATTCTGTCTTCCAAAGACTGGCTGTGTGCAGTCACATAACTTCTAGTGGCTAAGCTGCAGTTAAGTCTGCCTAAAGGGACAGACTTGGAACATGTTCTGTGAACTGGACAACATCGTGTGACATGCCTGAAGGTGGAATTCCTGACCAGCTTGCTCAAATTGACTGAGAGGGAGACACACGCTCTTTGGTGAATGATACAGAGACTGGATCTATATGCAATGAATGGATGCTATGCACAATGTCTTAAATGTGCGCACTCAATTATGACCTAGCCGTGGTGGGTCTGTTGGACTATCATCAGCGCTTCAATCTCCATGTTCATGATAAAGATGGATTTGCCAACTCATCCTGATGCAGAGACAGTGAAAATGTGGCCGACATGGTGTATTATTGTCTTGACTCTCACCATTAGTCATTGATATGCTAGGCTGTCTAAGAACAGATTCAAGATTCAAGATTCATTTTATTGTCATTTCAAATGAAACGAAATGCCGTTTCTCACCAGGTCGTCATACAGTGTTTAAAATAAAATAAAATAACTAATAATTAAAAATGACCACTCTCATATAAAACAACAAGCAAACACAGACATATCAATAAAAAACAGACATCAGTCTGAATAAAGTGCTGAAATGATTGTTCAGGATTGTCCTCGACAGTTTCCTGGCTGTCAAGTTAATGGTGGTGGGGGGGTGTTTGTGTGTGTGTGTGTGTGTGTGTGAGAGGGAGGGGGAGGGGGCACAGTCCATTCAGGAGCCTTAAGGCCAGGACACACCAGCCCGAAAATCGCCGTCGTAGAGTCGATAGGGGGTTGGGAGACGAATCTGTTTGGTGTGTGCCGTAACGTCGGCCGACGTAGAGGTCGTCGGGCTTGTTTTGAGCCTGTCAGGCTGGCCGACAGTCTTTCATTTGGAGCAATTTGATTGGTGGAGGGCTAGCGAATCAGTGAAGCCCGGAAGTGAGGCGGGTAGCACAAACAGCTAACAACAGCTAGCCATCGTTTTAATGTGTTTGTTCGTTTCGTTTTGAGAGTACTCACATGCATCAACCCTTGTTGACTGCTCGACACCATGCTCGACACTCTCTGCTAAAAATTGTGCTCTTATGGTCCATAAATATAAATACGTATTTCTATCTATGTTTATGCTCTAGAGAGTTGTCCCATCATTTCCGGCTTTCGTATTTTTTCAGGCCACAATACAGATTAGCGCCGCCTGCTGTTATGGAGACATTACGTCCCGCGCAAGCAACAGAGCGTACGGAAAGTCAGCAGTCAGTTTGGTGTGTTCTCTGGCCGCGACGGGAAGCCTGGAGCTTCCTGAAACGGCCGACCCCATTTTTTGCGTAGTCGGAACAAGTAGAAACAAGTCGGACTGGTGTGTCCTGGCCTTTACAGCCTGTGGGAAGAAGCTGTTTAGCATCCTGCTGGATCGGCAGGGAATGCTCCTGTATCTCCTCCCTGATGGCAGGAGGGAGAACAGGCTGTGTGAGGGGTGAATGACACCGTTGATCAGGGGACCCCAAACGACGGCCCGCGGGCCAAATGCGGCCCACTTTTTATTGGCCCGTGGCCGATTTTAAAAATATAATGTAATATGGCCCTTTGAATTATTATTATTTTTTTTTTGCATTTCTTAGTTAACCCACTAGTGCAGGGGTGTCAAACACTGATTGATTGGCCCGTGGCACATTTTAAAAATATAATGTAATATGGCGCTTTTAATTTTTAAATAATTTAAATGCACTCATTATATTACAGAGAAATATGTCCCATAAAAGGAAATGAGCAGCAAGCCCATCCCAGAGGACCCTGCATAATATTTTATTTTAAATTAATATTATTATGGAAAATCTATGCGTCCTTCTCCAATAGCTTCTAATTCATCTGACACAGTGTCTCCATTTTTTTTCCATACAAAATTCTTCAGATTTAGCCTCTTAATTTCCCTCTCAAAGTGCACCAGATTCATGCATTTTGCTTTAAAAACTTTAAAAAATCTCCCGGGGGGGCATACCCCCGGACCCCCCTAGGAGGAGCGGGACCTCGGCTGGATACTATTTTCACCCTGCTGGACATTGGACGCAAAGGCAGACAACTAGGGGGCCTGGAGCGCGTTCCAGGGCGTCTAGCTAAAAGGCTTGCACACACAGTGACATGTATCATTGGCATATAAACAAGAAGGGGAATGTGTCTGTTTAATGTGCAAGGAAAGTGTTGCCGTGAAGAAGGATTACAATTTACGAAGACACTATGAAACTAATCATCAGAGCAGCTACATGTCCTGATAAATGTGTTATTTTTGCAAAGTGGCCCGGCCCTTCGTAGATTTTTCTGTATGTGGCCCTCAGTGAAAAAAGTTTGGAGACCCCTGCCGTAGATGGTTAAAAAGGCTAGTTCAAGTATCGTTTTGAATTACTTAGACTTGCTGCAGATACCAACACAAAATTCATTAAATTTTTATCTACACCAGTGGTTGACACTAACGGTTGCCCGCTTGCCCGGGGCAACTGAAAATAATGTTTGGGCAAGTTGAGATTGCTTCTTGCTTGCCCGGACGGGCAAGTGGATTTTAGAGGGTTTGTCTGTAGTCTAGGCTATGTATTCATGTGTTTTACAGTCTCTCTCACACACACACACACACACACACACACACACACACACACACAGCCTGTGTGCGCGCAGTTTCGCTGTCTACGTTCCAAAAGCCGGCTCTATCCTACGAACCTGGTTCTGCTATATTCAAAACCCAGAAATCAATAACGTTTGAGCTTATCGATACCGCTATGGAGTCCAGTAGACGAGGTCACATTATATAATTTTAAATATCGAGTCGGGTCATCTTCATCTAATTAGGCCTACTTCAGCGTATTATTCCATCACTGGACCGCATCATGGACTGTAAAAGTGTTCTACCTTCGACTGTCTTGAAGAAACTTCTTCAACCCGCTCCGTCTCCAAAAAAAAAAAACTCTTGTCTGCTGAGCCGCTGCCGCTGCAGACGGGCTCCGCACCATCTCATCATTCATTCAATGCAGCGGTGATCAATAAACGAGAGACTGTAGCAAGTCCCGCAGTTAAAAAATCTGATAGTTTTTAAATCCATATCAAAATCTGCAGGTTAAGTCGCAAACGGTTCAAATGTGATGTGTTCAGGTCGGCTCAGTAAAATGATTATTAGGCAAAGGTCAATAAAATGACATCATGATGTGTTCAAATGTAACATCAAGAAAATAAGAAATTTTTGTTTTTCGCGGGAAGCTTGAATAATAGCCTACAGTTTGGGTAAAAAACTTGTTTTCCCAGCAATATAAACTAAATAGTAGGCCTAAATATGGAATTATGACCTGCTTAGATATGGGCAGAGATTTGTGTCAGTAGAACTTGAATTTGAATTGATCGACTTGAATATGAATTGATCAACCTGCATTTGAATTATTGATACTTGAATTCAAATTTATACACTTGAATATGAATTATCCGTTTGAATTTGAATTAATTGTAGGCCTACTTGAATCTGAATTTTATTTACTTGAATCTGAATCAGTTAATATTCCAAATGACTTTCAAATAAAAATTCAAAATTCAAGTTTTCAAATTCAAGTAGAAAAAATTCAAGTAGAAAAAAATTCAAGTAGAAAAAAATTCAAGTAGAAAAAATTCAGATTCAAGTAGAGAGAATTCAGATTCGAGTAGAGATGTGCACATCCCGGTTCTTTGAGGAAGAGCGTTCAGGAAATATAAAGTCATAAATTAGTTTGTTTAATCATCATCTGTGTTTTTGACCTCTTGTTTTATAATCGAAGTATCTTTTAGAACACTAATCACGTTTGAGTAATGAAACTGAAAGTAGTTATAATATCGCCAATATGCTATATCATATCAATGAAAACAGACGGTCAAACAGCGTCCAAATGAGCTAAAATCCTAAATCCAATAAACAGTAACATGGCAAACTTATTTTTAGGCAAGCGCTAATTGATTATTTATTCATTTTTTCACACGTTTACATGTTTAAAGGCGGAGGATTCCTCCGACGCTCTCTGTCCGGCTTATCAGACAGCACTCAGCTGTCTGTCAGTTGAACTGGACAAGCAAACGTAAAATCATCAGGAAATGATAAAAACATCCCGATGGAGATTTCTATGCAGTGATTTTTTGATTTTACAGGGTCACGTTGTGGCAGTGACACTCTTTCATCAGTCGGAGCTGCAGCGTAAAGTGAAAACAAACTCAGAGTAGGCCTATATATATAGTCATTAATAAACACTTAGGCTACAATAGATAAGAGATCACCACCGCCTGCACCCCCTCTCCGCCCCCCTACACTTTGCCCTGTGCTCCCGCGATTGCTCTGTAAACAGTCTCATAGCCTATGTCCTCTTTCCCATCTCCTGCTCCCTCACATCAACTTGACAGATCATAAATATAGGCTACACTATAATATATATACAGCTTATAGGCTATATACTGTATAGGCTACAGTATAGGCCTATGCCCGTCGCATTTCTTCCCCGTGCCCAGGACAAGATTACGTTTGTGCCCCGCCTTCCCATGCGCACTTCGGTAGAGTCAGAGTGCTGAGAGGCGCGCACTAATGAGCATTAGGTTATCATTAAAAATCCAGGTTAATGGCACAAAGCAGTAGATAACTTCAACATAGTCACTATACGTTCCCTCCGTCTGCTAAGCGCCCTACCACAGGGGGGAGAGAGAGAGAGAGACGCGCTGACAGGATGCAATGTTCACCTGCGCACCTGCTCCTCCAAGGTGTGTGCCGGTATCGTGCCAAGTTACCGCTGATAAGAATTGTGTCCCCGCCGGCCGGTGAGCGCGCATGCATATATGTTTACTTGTTTTTATAATTTCCTGATGATTTTACGTTTGCTTGTCCAGTTCAACTGACAGACAGCTGAGTGCTGTCTGATAAGCCGGACAGAGAGCGTCGGAGGAATCCTCCGCCTCTAAACATGTAAACGTGTGAAAAAATGAATAAATAATCAATTAGAGCTTGCCTAAAAATAAGTTTGCCATGTTACTGTTTATTGGATTTAGGATTCTAGCTCATTTGGACGCTGTTTGACCATCTGTTTTCATTGATATGATATAGCATATTGGCGATATTATAACTACTTTCAGTTTCATTATTTGTTTCCCAAAACATACATCTATTGATAATGTTATAGGCTAATGAATTATTAGAATGCAGTACAAGGTGTTTATTGTAAGATGGTAGAGAGAACAGGTAGTCAGAAAGAGAGCAATTCTAGGTTACCTGGCCTTTTAGCTCAAAGCAGATCAGAAAAATAAAATAAAAATAATAAAAAGATTGTCTCCATGTCTTAGCCCAGGTAGCAAATAGCCCAAACAGGTAGAAAAAGGAGGGATGAATGAGATAATCAGGTCACAAATGTTGAATGCCGGTATTACACACCCTTGTTGAAAGGCAAGGCAAGTGTATTTATATAAACACAATTCAGACACAAGGCCATTCAAAGTGCTCTACAGGGGCAAGATTAAAATACATAACACACATTAGAAAAGCGAATGAATAGAAATAAAACTTAACCAAGACTTGAGTTAAAAGAGCTGAGAGTTGTAGCAGACCTCAAGTTTTCTGGGGGTTTGTTCCAGATATGTGGAGCATTGAAAAAAATAAAAATAAAAGCTGTTTCTCCTTGTTTAGTCCTAACTCTGGGGACTGTAAATAAACCTGTTCCAGACGACCGAAGGGCTCTGGACAGTTCATAATGTGTCAGCAGATCAGTAATGGCCCTAACCTGGCCCTAAACTATTTAGGGTTTTATAAACCAGTATCAATATTTTGAAATCAATTATTTGAATAACAGGAAGCCAGTCGAAAGACCTCAGAATTGGGGTGATGTGACCCTTTATTTTGGTCCTAGTGAGGACTCGAGCAGCAGCGTTCTGAATTAGCTGAAACTGTCTAATAGACTTTTTGGAAGGCCTTCCAGGACACTGTTACAGTAGTCAAGTCTACTAAAGATTAATGCGTGACAAGTTTTTTCTAAATCTTGCCGAGACATAAGCCCTTTAATTCTTGATATGTTTTAAGGTGGTAGTAGGCAGACTTGTTAATTGATTTATAGGCCTTTCACACCAAAATGAACCAAGAGTCAGTTCCAGGCTGGTGTTGGGGTCAGTTCAAAACTGGTTACAGCCTTATCCCAGTTATGAACCGGTTGGTTTCACATCGACCGGAGACAGCCATGGAGCCGGCAAGAGAGCAACGTCATGACGTCACTGTAAACGTGTGTACGTCGCCCGACGCCGCTGCTCTTGTGGCTAACGCTAAAGCTACCGCTAGCTTTTAGCACAACAACAGCGGCGAATACGTCTTATTTTTACACGTGTTGGCTCTCGCTTTGCTTTCTTTACCAAACAGGACCCATACAGCGTATTCTCGCCGGTCAATTTGATCGCTACGTTCGGTAATTATGTTATGTTTACGTCTCGTAGTAGCGGTGTTTTTAAATATGGCGGGCATGAGGTTTGAGTTGGTCTGGTTGGTCAGGATAATCCCTCCCCCGGCCGCTGGCGCAAGCGGTTCTTATCAAACCCTGCTCAGTCCTGGGGTTTGATAAGAACCAGTTTTTACGGCCCGGAGCCTGCCCGGAGCAGGCTTTCTGGCGGTGTGAAACCAAAACACTGGCTCTAACTCCGAACTAGCCCAGAACTAGCGCCGATTTTGCGGCGGTGTGAAAGGCCCCTTAATGTGTTTCTTGAGTTCAGGTCTGGGTCTATGACAACGCCAGGGTTTCCGGCTTGGTGTGTAGTTTCTAACATTACAGATTTAAGCTGTGCACTGACTTTTAATTGTTTATCTTTGGCACCAAAGACAATTACTTCAGTTTTGTCGTTGTTTAATTGAAGAATATTTTGGCACATCCAATCATTGATATGGTCATGTAAATGTGTGTGTCGTCTGTAAAATTATAGTAGCATAATTTGTTCTTATTCATAGTCTGAGATAGTGGGAGCATGTCGATGTTAAATGGTAAATGGACTTATATAGCGCTTTATCTCCGTTGTTCACAGACCCACAGCGCTTTACATTGTTTAGTACACATTCACACACACATTCATACACCGATAGCAGCAGCTACCACGCAGGGTAGGCTTAGCACTAGGGTGCTAAGTTAACTAAGCTAACTATCGGGAGCAATTCGGGGTTCAGTGTCTTGCCCAGGGACACTTCGACATGTGGCGGGGAGACGGGGGATCGAACCTCCGACCCTGCACACCAGAGGAGAACTCCCTACCACTTCGCCACTGCCGCCCCTAAACAGAAGAGACGCATAGTAGTCTCTGTCCTTTAAGTGGGATTCAAGCCAGTTTAGTACAGTTCCAGAAAGTCCAACAAGATCAAATTGTGTCATTGCATTTGAATTGATTTATTGATGATGATAGATGAATGACATGCCGGGAAACCAGGTACAGACCAGTTATAACATGACCACCTAGTGCCCTTATAGGGCTGTTTGTAAAACGTACAAATTGGCTTTGTGTATGTTCCCTTGTTAGGGTACGGAGAACGGGGGCCTATCATGAACCAGTAAAGAAAAAGGAAAAAAAAAAATCACATTATTTTTGGCCTATAAAGATCAAGGGGCCTATCATTCACCAGTACATTTGTGTTATTTTTGTTTAAATAACATCAGGGTGTCCGCGGAGTCTTAAAAAGTCTTAAATTCATTTTTCTAAATTTAAGGCCTTAAAAAGTCTTGAATTCATTAAAAATGTGATATGCTGGTCTTAAATCCATTACTCAAAGGTCTTAAATTTGTCGGGGCAGGACTATTCATTGTTAGCCTATATATAGGCTATTTTTTCTTCCGCGACTTTCCGAGAAGGAGCTACTTTCTAACTAACGGCTGATATAAAAGTCTGACCTAGAGGCAGTACGGCCGTGTGTGGCTGTGATCCGCATATAAACGTAACATAGAAGAAGAATGTGTGTCCCCTGCCTCCGAATTTGAAGTCGGTCATGTTAAAGCAAGAAAGGGGAGAACGACCCAGCGAAATGCATGCCCAGCTTTTATAAATTCAGTGAGGTGGAGGGAGGACGACAAATATCATGGCTGGCTTTATTCACCCGCGACCACACACTGCCGCTACTCCGTAGGTGTGCAACCACCCGCCCGCTGGCGATGTAGGCCTAGGTACTGACCCAAACGCAAATCACACAGAAACAAACAGATTGACTGTGTTTAGTAATTTTTTTTATTTATCTATATTTATTAATTAATAGCTGCTCATCAGACGGTCGCATTCAGGTCGCTTTGCTGTGAGCTCACAGAGTGAGACGCGAGTCTCTGCTTCTCTCTCTCTGTCGCTTTATTTCTCTCCACTCTGCCCTCCCTCTCTGACGGCTAGTTAAGAACTATTGACGATCGTCCCGTCAATCGCAGACAGTAGCCTACATTTCCATCACCATTCGGTACAACCCTAATACCCGCAGTTTATTAACCTGGCTGCCTGCAACAATATGAAGAAAATAAAACATTTCGCAAATTACCGCAGGTCCCGTGGGCATCCCCCAGTTATGCAAACCTGTAGCCTATACAGTAGCCTATGCTATGCCTACTTTACAGTAGCCTATTTCCCGATTTTGAAAGTGCAAAAACATTCACCTGTGGAACCAATTTTTAAATAGATTTTTCTATTTCAATCTAATACTGCATGCTGCAGCTAACACATTTTCTTTATTGATTAAACTGTTCTTGTGACTCGATTAATCAGAAAATGTCAATCAATTGATACAGCTCTATAATAGGTTGAAAAGGTGGTAATGATGGGTTTTCACGTTGCCTTTACAGTGATCTTATATTTATTTGATGGTAAATGCGGGGGGACATTGTCTTCATTCAGACTGCTGAATTTTTTTTATTTTCTGTAATTAGTGCATTGAATATTTGATATTCAAACTTAATAAACCTCTACAGAGCATATAGGCTACTGTAGTGTAGTTAGTAGATTTATGTTGCCAAGGTATTGGTGTTCATTAGAGGTCTTAAAATGTGCAGATACCCTGAGAGAGGCTACTTTCTTCCTAGCTTCTGATATAAATGAGTATCACTTTATGTTCAATAAACAGACAAAGTAAACTTGAATGAGTCTCATTGAGTGACACACAAGCTACTTGGGTTGTAATACAGCTGGACCCCCCAAATATCGCCTATATGTATTGTGTTTTAGGTCTTAAATTTCATTCAAGGTGGTATTAAAAAGGTCTTAAAAAGTCTTAAATTTGACATGCTGAAACCTGCAGATACCCTGAACATTGTTCGGGGCAATGCAGATCATGGGCCTATATTGAGTTGAGCCATTAAAAACTAAACGAAGACTTCGAAGAGAGAAGTAGCTTTGGGATAAGGGATTCTTAAAAAAAAAATAGAATGCTGACTGACTGGATTTTTTAAACCTGTATATTTTTGTTTCTGCTTTTTGGTATTTCTGTGTCTCCAAATGATTCCAGAAAATAGCTCACATAGGACACAGTTGATTTAGCCTTAGTTTTCTTCTCAAAGTGCACCAGATTGATAGCCTGGAAATCCAGACCCTGATATCTTGAACGATAGAGGGTCTGGCCACGATCAATAGTGATTTCCAACTCAAGGGGCGGCTCCTACTCGTGCATTTCAAATGCCACTGCACGCAGTTGGATAGCACTACAACCAATCAGAGCGATGCACAAGGTGCGATGCACAGCTGTTCGTTTAGCGAACAGCTGTTAAACTGTTAAATTAAACGTTTGCCGTTGTCGGTCGGCAAAACAGAACATTCCACTTACTTGCTAATGAAATATTTGAGTGACGTCTTCCAAATCGTTAAGGGTCGAGGCCAAAGCAGTCTCAAACTCACACAACATATCCGCAGCCATCTTTGATGTTTACTATCACGGCTTCGACGTCGCATGCACGTCACTGTCGTCATCCGGTTACGTCCTCCCCAGAGTACCATATAAAGGGCTCTGGCGCGCGCGCGCGCCCATATTAGATAGAACCAATTGAAACCAATAACCAGATTTCTGGTTTTCTTGATAAGCTTCAACGGAGCGTGTCCAGACCAACACGCACATCAAATTTAATTTGCCAGCGCCTAGTGGCAGGTCTGGGAATGCCAGGCTACCAGATTGATGCATTTTACTTTAAAAGGTTCAAATTTTTCTTCCGGGGGGGCATGCCCCCGGACCCCTCGAAAAGGTCCTGGGACCCCACCGCTGTCTCCTCAATAACTTGGAAAAACACTGTGACCAATACCAGGAGGGGGTTATTTACATGTTACCTTAAGTGATTTTGTATTTCATCAATAGAGATATTGTGGTGTAGACAAACATGGCTTTGACGCAACTGTATTGTAAGACCGCCGCCCGGGGGGCCTACGAAACCTCTCAGCCCCGGGGCCTAGTGGCAGGTAAAGGCAGCCCTGTCTGAACTGATGGGTTTATGATGTGATTTGTTAAAATGCCTAACAGTTTTATTTGCAGGTGTCTCAAGTAATTTTTCTGTATAATGAAATCTCTAGTGGAGGTCTCTGTCTTTGTGGTTTTTCCTTATTCTAGCTGGAGTGGAGGTGCAAAACATCTGAGAGGATGAAACTGACAAGCACAATCATGCTTTGCATCGGTGTAAGATCAACAAGCACACACATACAGGTTGAAGGGGCACCCCCTCTAAAACTGTTCTTAAAGGAACCAACAGGAGGCCTAATATGGTGATATGCATTCTCCACATGAGAGAGTCTGCAAAGGTTACTTTTCCTACATATGTTAACCTACTGATAATTCTCAACTACTTTTGATTTTAGGTTGATTCCTACAATGTGTTCACATTATGGTTTCATGGGTTTGCAATGGTACAATGACATGATCATTTTAGTAGGTTTAATCATTTCATTTTCATTTTATGGTGTTCTTTTGGTCATGGAGTGTGGTATTCTCATTACGGTTTTATGTTTTCATGATGAAATTAGTCTCAATAAAGGTAGCGTGGTCAAACTGTGTCAAATTCTTTCTCTTGTCCCTGGTATGAATTTTAACACGTGAAGGTCCATACTTTTATGATGCATTTTTGAAGGTTTGATTTTCGTGTTTTTGGAAGGTGATTATGTGGAGGTTATGATGTTTTGACTGCACCCTGTACGGATTGTAGAATAACATTTATTTATTTTGTTTAACATGTGCTATGTGTATTAAAACATTGATTTGATATGACTGCTTAAATTGTTGCAAGGCAATATAGCCTCAAATACCTTGTACACATGGTCATGTCAAGCCTGACGCTGGATGGTTTACAAACAAAAACAACTCGCGGCCTGCAGTCAGTCGTTTTTATACTAGCTCAGATGAAGACTTGCTTTTTTGGATCACAAAGACTATAACGGCATCGGCCTATAAAAAAAAGAACTTTCATTCTTTTTTTTTTTAAAGATATTTTTTGGGCATTTTTATGCTTTATTGATAGTGCAGAGACAGAGGTGAAATGGGGCAGAGAGGGGAGTGACATGCAGAGAACGACCGCGGGTGGGAATTGAACCCGGGTCTGCTGCTGGGCCCGGCCCGGGAAGGGGACGCCTTACCAACTGAGCTAAAGGCGCCCCCAGAACTTTATTTCTTTAATGTGTTATTCTGTTGTATTAGTTTTATTGTTTGTATTGTTTTTACGTATTAGTTTTATTGTTTACCTGTCAATGATTGATTATTGATTCATGTGTGGTTGCAATGTCTTTTCTGGCAGATGTCCTGGAGCTTCTAAATTGGGGTAATCACTAGGGGTGGGTAATTTGTGTTGATCTCTTGATCAAAAAGGAGGGATCTGTGAGGGAATTTTGGGTCTTTAGTTGTAATATTAATGGGAAAGATTAATAGGCCATATATGCCTATCTTGTGTGTCTGTCTCTCAGACTCTAGGTCAGCCTTGGAGCCTGTTAGGAGACACTTCGGTCAGTTGTATAGACAAAGTCTCATCTCCTAAGACTCCAGAATGTTATGGTTCACTGTGTTCAGCTCTGAACCAAAACATTGGTACGCTTGGTGCCCGAGCCGGGGAGGTGGTAGACATAGCGCGAGGTTAAAACTAGGGGTGGGAAAAAAAATCGATTTTCCGATTAATATTGATTCTCTCTCGAACGATTCTGAATCGATTCAGAAAAGTTAATAATCGATTTTTTATTTTTTTGGGTAAATACTAATAGGGGAGAACGGGGTAATTTGTCACACGGGTAGGTTGTCACAATCGTTATATCTCAGAACCAGAAGGCGCTGTCTGTGAAATTTTGGTATGTAAATATCCAGAATTGGGATCAGAGGTCACCTACATAGTCTTCCTTGGAGTTAGACTGCTGAATTTGAGGTGAGACGACTGTTTGTGTTTTCCATGTCAAATTGAAAATATTTAGCTCCTCAGTATTTTTCTTCTAGGCTTTTACACAATGGGTTTATAACAAAACACTTGTTACCCATACAAAGTGTGAAGGGTAAACTATAGTTTAGATTGTGGTTAGCAAGTTAATTAGTTTTCAGATGGTTGTTGGCCTTGATGCTAGCAATAAATTCAAGTTGGGGTTGGTCGTCACATTTTTTGGGGGGTTGGTTGTCACATGTGTCATGGAATTGAAATATCAACCTTTAGTTAAAAGATGAGAAATTAGTCAATTAATACGAGGTGACACAATGTTTAAATATAAAAATAGAACATATCTTTAATGTTTGCAAACATGGGTCAAGACAACAATGCAACAATGGGATTGTGTGAAATGACCACCGAGAGGCAGTCAGACAGAGAAGTTATAGCAAAATCTAATTACGCACGAACATTCCAGCCTACGTACAAGATTCTCCTCTGCCAGATATGTTGTTAGTTATCTTGCAGACATAGAAGTCAGGAGCCATCTGGGTCAAAACATACATTGCTTACGGAGTTTGAGTATCTCAGAACATAAACAACCTTCACCATCAAGGTAAGGTCAGGATTTGTTAGCTTACGAATATTTAGAGTCAAGATGGCAATAGTTTATATAAACACTTAATTATTATGACTGTAATAATCAATTCCACAACATTTCCCTCCTATTATAATAAATAAATAACAAATATAATTATTCTAAAAAAAATGTTCTAATAATTAAAGGATAAAACATGTTTATATGGAATGGCAAAAGCGTATATTAAAATTCTACGGGATGGCCTGTGAGATTGTCCGCCAAGGCCTGAGTGGCCTTTTCAAGTGCTTTACCCCCTTGAGCATTCTATTAAAAATAGACGGACAGAAATCACAGGTCATCCTCACCTATACACATAGAAACAAACACACCCCCCTCAATTGGCAAAAGGAGGTCAAAAGGTCCTATGCACTAACTATACTAACAATAACAGAACTTATCATTTGGAAAAAACCTCATAGATCGTTAAAGAGGAAAAAAAATTCAGACAGTTCTGTTTAACAAAAAAAAATTAAACAGCTATGCTTAAAAGATTTAAATCAAAAGTAATGTTATATGACAGTATAATTCTAAACAAAACTAAATAAAATGTTGTAAGAAATAATTAATGTTAACTATTAAATGTAGATTAATATACCGTAAGGGTAATGTTAAGTTGCAGGATATAATTAAAGGTTAGCATAAATCAAAGACCTGGTGTCCAGGTGTCATCATATTCTAGATCAAAGTTTTCTAAACAAATGTGTGAACACATTTTAACCAGATAAAAGGTGAAGTGAGCTAAAGAAAAAAAAACAATACAATGGGTATTATTGTGTATCGCTATGGTGGCTTTAGGTCGCAGGATTTAATCAAATTTAAAATTTTTATCAAGGTAGATCTTCTGTCTTCTGGCGGTCGGATGCTCTACCTGTTGAAAGAGTGATTATCAATCTCCCCTTCCTCTCACACACATGCATGCAGTCAGTCACAGACACACACTAGCACGCTTTCCGTTCCTTCTCTCACAAAAACATGCAGGCTGTCAAACTCAATCAGACACACATGCACGTTCATCCTTGCACGCTCTCTCTCGGACACACACACAGGCACTCAATGTTGGTGTCCCATGGTCACTCAACCACACCAGCACACACACTCACTCATACACACACACTCCCTTTCTCTCTCTCTCTGAAAGGAATCCAATGTTAACACTGTTAGGGACACACTACATACTTTTAAACAACAGTTTAAAATAGTTTTTGAAGCCTAGTTAAAACAAATTGGTGCTATTTGTAAATAATTCATTTCTATTCCCCCCCGTTCTCTTACTCCCATGTCAGAATCCGAATCAGAAAAAGCTTTATTTATCCCAAGAAGGGCAATTTAGTTTACAGTTCCAGTTCGCAGTAAAAAATCATTTGAACAAATACTATAAAAGCAGTACGAGGTGGGAAATAACATAAATAGTCAAACAGCAGTCCAACACACAAATCCAACTCACATTCACTTCAACTCAACCTGTCAGAACAATCAGCCAGCTACACGCTGCTCTCCACCTACTCCTGACCCTTGTGATCATTCAGTAACCTGATGGCTGCAGGAATAAATGAGTGTGAGTACCTCACTGTTCTTGTCCTTTACTGACAGACTGTTAAACCAGCATGTAAATGAAAAAGTTAAAAGACTCTCAATGAAAGACTGATAAAAAGTTCTCAAAATAACTTTGGAGACACTGAAAGAGTTGAGCATTCTCAACAAGTGAACTCTTTGTTGTCCCTTTTTCACAATGACCTCAGTATTTGCATGAAATTTAAGCTGGTTATTGTGATGGAAGTTCTGTTTAAGGTTGGAGGTCAACTCAGGTGGAAGAATATTTCAGGAGACTTGGATGAATTATGAAGCAATATTTATTACAGACTTGGCCAAGGAGAACCGGACTGCAACTCTCGTGACTTGCACTTCAATTCTGACAAACTCATGCTTAGAGCTGTGTTTTAACCTCGCGCTATCTCTATCACCTCCCCGGCTCAGGCACCAAGCGTACCAATGTTTTTGTTCAGAGCTGAACACAGTGAACCACAACATTCTGGAGTCTAAGGAGATGAGACTTTATCTATACAACTGACCTAAGTCTCCTAACAGGCTACAAGGCTGACCTAGAGTCTGAGAGACAGACACACAAGATAGGCATATATGACCTCTCAATCTTTCCCATTAATATTACAACTAAAGACCCAAAATTCCCTCAACATGAAACACATATTGTAGAATCATAAAGTAAATGTTCCTTGCTTCTTTCACTAATCATGTGCATTTAAATGTCTAATAGTCAATAAGCTAATTATCTGAGTCAAAAGGAAACGTTTATTACAACCAAGTTGAAATGAAGGAAAACAACATTGATAATATCTCAAGATCATGCAACTTACTTAGCAACGTAAATAGTTTTAGGATACTTTCCAGAAGGAGTCCAAGGGTCAATCTCCTCTCATAATTTTAGGCACTGTATTGTCTGTAAATGCTTCTCTGTATCTCATAATTTGTTCCTCAGCAACAGCTCTCTCTGTCTGAGCCACTGCATAGGCAGCAGGAACAAGAAAAATGAATAGATCTCAACATTTCAGCTAATTTGCACAACAATTTCTTTCGGCATTTTACTTTTTAACTTTTGGATTTACAAAATCAAAACTATAGTCAACATTCAACATCAAACAACATATACTCTTTGAAGGGTTACTATCAACCAAAATAGACACTGTTGACCCATTTATTTCTACTGGCATTAGTGGGTCTTCAATAGGGGAAGAAGAAAGTTTAATTGTAGCTGCTTGAATTAAATTGGTATGGTCTGACCATTTTTTCCCGCAGAAGTTACACTGTCCTTTTCTCCAATTGTTTCTGAAGTTATTGTTTTGTGAGTAGTGTGGGGAAGTGTGTGCTTTGCTCTGCCGGCTGATGTACTTTGGTTCTATCGCACTCACTCCTCCCTTTTTGATCCCTGACCCTCCTGCTGCATGCAAGTCTATCTCCCTTAGTGCTTGAACTGCAGCTGCTATGAAAAGTAATTCATCCTCTTTATTTCTACTTACATGTTGTATTTTAGCTTCTTCTATCTTATGAGTTACTTTTGGGTATGAGGAAACAATAGGCACATCAATCATGGAAGACGGGAGCGGTAGGCCGGCCTCTATCAGAGTGGCCACAAGACTTTGTGTGTGAGGGGGGGTTCTCTGCCGTTTCACCCATTTGAATATCATGGCTTTAGCATTTTGTGTGGGGTTTGATCCATGACACTGTTTTATCTTAACCATTTCCTCAGCTCTAGTTTTCAACGTAGTTTCAAGCAGTGGCACATGCCGTGCACTTACATAATGCAACACATCTATTAATCAATTCTGTAAGTTCTTCAGAAACTCGATCATCCTTTCCTTTGCACACATTTGCACGTTCAGAACATTCATTCCCACTTCCATACAGTTCTGCGGTGTTAAACCATATTGCCACACATCTTCTCATTTTACCAAAATCCCAAGCTGGATCTCCATGTGGGCCATATATAGTTGAACTAGCAAGCGTCATCTTATCTGAGGCAAAGGACCCCTCCATGGGCCACTTTCCACCTGTCTCTCCTTGTGTTCTAAGCGTCTGAAGGACGGTTTATACACTGGCATGAGGTAAACACTGTTGTGATAAGAGGCCCCAAGGGCAGGCATGCATGGAACGATAAGCTCCACCTATTGAACCATAGCAGAGATCAATGGTGGTATTTTTCTGTGTTGTGCTGCGAGTTACATATTGTTCGTATGTTCTCAAAGACTTACCCAAGTCACATTTATTGTGTAAGAAACTAAATTTGGTCAAAACACGGGTTGCCGTGCTGTTGAGAAACAAACGTTGTTTTGGGAACAACCTCCTGAGCTCTTATCAGCTCTGCTGAGACGGAGAAAATAGTTATCTTTTTGCATTTTTCTGTCTAAGGAAAACGCAGTAAGAGTGAATTATGAAAAGGTTGTAAAAGAATTAAACAGTCAGTCTTAGTCAGTCAGTCCATGATCATGTATAAAGTTTGCTCTGCAGAGGCTTAACTAATTTTGAAAATTCTGAAGTCATTTAAAAATGATTATCCCTTTTTGGAAATTGTGTGGCTTGGGAATAATAACAGCCCGTCTTACACACTATTATTTTTAGAAAATTCTACTCACAAATGATGCTATAGCGCAATATTAGAAGTACTTTTCTATCATTAAATAATTGTTTCGTAATTGTGTGTGTATAAAGGAAACATGCTCTCGTGGTTAAACCAACACTACTTTAGTCACTGCAGTCACTTGCTCGGCCTATAGCCGTGTTTTGGGTAAATGTCCTTGTGGAGTTTTCACCTGCAAAGATAGGAATGTAAACATGGAGACGTTGGATACAGTACAATACTCAGTTGTCTATCAAACCAAATTAGATAGGTTATACCATAATTAGCCAAAAATGTAATCACCTAGCGTGACACTAACAATTCTGATGTAGACAATTCAGATGGGGGAATTAAGCATTTAATAATAATAATATTACTGGACAGTGAGAGTCACTGCATGTTTGGTGCACCTCACCCTCCTGTGGACCCCTCTCTGTCTCTCCCCTCCGTCCAGTCAGTCTCCCACTCTCTCACTGCCTCTCGCCCCTGGGACCGCAACTGCAGTCCATTCTCTGGATGTTGTTCAGGACATTCCCTGCCCAGTGCAAGTTGTCCCAACACAGAATCAGCCATGTTGATGTTCCAGGTGTTTTAGCCACATCTGCTGGCTCTGCCTCTGCCCCGTCTTCCTCGTCCGCCCTTTCCATTTGTCCATAGGCCTTCAGCTGGGCCATACAGAGATTGTCCTTGTCACAGAGTTCACATTAGTTCTATCATAAAAGGATCTCTTCTTTAGGCCAGTCATGTTGAACTGGACCCCATTTAAAATGGAATAAGGTAGTTGGAAAATACTCATCTGGCAGATGCAGGGCTGGATCCAGGTGTAGATGTGGATACAGCTTTAGTTCGTTGAGCTGGTTTTGGTCTGCAACCGGAGGTGTGAGAGAGGAGATTCTGCTTGGCCAGAGACGAGAGACCCGGTCTGGGATAATTGTCCTGTGAGGAGCTTAGCACACTTTGGTTAAAGTTATTTTACCTTTAAGCTAATCACTGTCTCTGTTCACTTTGCAACAAAGGCTTGACAAAAAAACAAGCTTTTTATTTCTCTAAAATTTAAATAATTGCTAACTTAGTTTTCCTATCTTAATGAGCCTAAAGCTCACATTTCCTGGAAAGACCATATTCCTCCCATAAATTTACCAATGCACATGTATAGTGAGTCCCCATCCTTATCACACATTCTTTGCACAACATTCAAATTCAACTTCCAACTCCTTTTGTTTAAACAGACTGTTCCCCTTTTACAATAATATTGAATTTTAGAGAATGCAGTGGAGGACAGATCCAACAGAAGACACAGAGACCTTAAATAAACCACGCACAATTAGTACTTGAAAATATTATAAGTATTATATATAACTATTTTAGAACGTTCTTTATTTTAGATCTATTTTTGCCAAATATTTTTTATGGATCCTGCGCGCTGTCCCTGACAGTTAAGATATCTTTGTGGTCCCTGACCACTATAAAATAGTTTAACCCTGTTAAATCTATATTATTTCTCGAGTTTGGCCCCCGGCCTTTATCTGTCCCTGACAGTGAAGAATCTTCGTGGTCCCTGACCACAATAAAATAGTTCAACCCGGTTAAATCTATCTTATTTCTCGAGTTTGGCCCCTGGCCTTGATCATTTTGGTCCCTGACCCTAGTGCCCCTGGCGCTAGATTAAATAGTTTAACCCTGTTAAATCTATTTTATTTCTCGTAAAGCTCGTCAGCTGAAGCGAGTTTGACCCCTGGTCTTTAGTTTATAGTTCAACTAATCAGCAGCTGTCCTGAATTAACTAATTAAAGCTATTCATACAACATACTTTATAGAAAAACTTGGTCCCTGACCTTTCAAAACATTGTGTTCTCACCTCTTAGTCTTTTTGAGTTCTTGGATGCCGTATCGGGAGATACCCTGAAGCACATCTGATTTAGGCGCCAACCTGCATCTCCTGAGGTCAGTTACGGTCCTCCGTGGGGAGAGGTTTTGGCTCCGGGACCCAGTCTCCGGCTGTGCACAGTTAACCTGTCAGAGGGTGCTTCAGGGAATCCTCGAGTTAGACATCC
Source organism: Ammodytes dubius (assembly GCA_026122265.1). Taxonomy (NCBI): domain Eukaryota; kingdom Metazoa; phylum Chordata; class Actinopteri; order Uranoscopiformes; family Ammodytidae; genus Ammodytes; species Ammodytes dubius. The sequence goes on along the minus strand of JAOPFK010000086.1, from coordinate 12,610 downwards.
CGGACACGAGCCCCCAAATTGTCATGGAATTGAAATATCAACCTTTAGTTAAAAGATGAGAAATTAGTCAATTAGTACGAGGTGACACAATGTTTAAATATAAAAATAGAACATATCTTTAATGTTTGCAAACATGGGTCAAGACAACAATGCAACAATGGGATTGTGTGAAATGACCACCGAGAGGCAGTCAGACAGAGAAGTTATAGCAAAATCTAATTACGCACGAACATTCCAGCCTACGTACAAGATTCTCCTCTGCCAGATATGTTGTTAGTTATCTTGCAGACATAGAAGTCAGGAGCCATCTGGGTCAAAACATACATTGCTTACGGAGTTTGAGTATCTCAGAACATAAACAACCTTCACCATCAAGGTAAGGTCAGGATTTGTTAGCTTACGAATATTTAGAGTCAAGATGGCAATAGTTTATATAAACACTTAATTATTATGACTGTAATAATCAATTCCACAACACATGTTATCCAAAGGCTGCAGCCAGAAAAGGAACCCAATAACGAAAGAAATTGTCAAGCTGTATCCTCACTGACACCCCAGAGAAGGAAAGAATAGAGCAGGAAAAGGCAGCTAGCATGCAAAAGAAAAAAGGGCAACAAAATCAAAACAAACCCAGTGCATCCCAAACTAGACCAGCTGCCAAGGCTACATTAAGTTATGTAGGCCTATTTGTCAACTTGACAATGCAATTAAACTTTCAAATTTAGTTTTACTTTCTTGCCTTCTTTTCAATATTATTCCCATTAAGATAACATTGTGACAAACAACCCCATAGTGTTTGCCAACCGACCCCTTGATGGGGTTGGTTGTCACAATGTGTAAGGGTGTCTTTGATGATTAATTTCTTCTTTATTACAATAATAAAGAAAAAGTGAGGGGTTCACATTTCAAGCCAACACCTTAAGCTTCAATTTAATGTAGGAATGATTATTGAAAGATGTTTAGGTGATGAGCAATTCTCCCTGGAGTAAAAAGTGTGCCTACTTACCCCGTTCTCCCCTACTTCCTGCGCCATTGCGCATGCACACCACACATGTGCGAGTTGTTTCCAAAGTGGCTTCAAAAGGGCTGAGAGCAGCAAACCCATGACCTGCACCGGCTTTATCTCTGTTTACGTTTTTGAATGAGAGCTGAATTCCAAGCCATACTTTTTGTACAATGTGATGAAATGACATAGAAAATAGATAATAGAATAGAAATCCTATAGAAACATGATTTACGAGATTAGAAATAAAATAAAACTGAATCGGTTTAGTTTTTACATACTTCCATATTGTGTTGAAAGCTGCATTGATTATTGCACTGTTCATAGAAAGTCATATTTGTGACTAGAAAAGCTTTTCTCTTAATACAATATTAGAGAAGGCAATTCATCTGTTGATTGTCTTTAATGATCATCACAAAAGTAGGAAATGATTAGCAAACTCTGAGTAGCAAACTCAGATGTGCATATAAATATATTTTTGAAATTCACACATGGGTATGTACATAAAAAATGTTTTGCATTGAGATGCATTGAAAATCGATTTTGAATCGAAATCGTTGACCTCTGAATCGGAATCGAATCGAATCGTGAGGTGCCAAGAGATTCCCACCCCTAGTTAAAACACAGCTCTAAGCATGAGTTTGTGAGAATTGAAGTGCAAGTCACGAGAGTTGCAGTCCGGTTCTCCTTGGCCAAGTCTGTAATAAATATTGCTTCATAATTCATCCAAGTCTCCTGAAATATTCTTCCACCTGAGTTGACCGCCAACCATAACAGAACTTCCAGCACATGCATCAGATTATTGGTGTTTCATTTGACTATGAATGTTTCTGTTATGGCTGGGCAGGGAGGACACAGGCGCGGAGACAGTACCAGTTTAAGATGTTTTATTTAATAGGAAACAGCTGGGAGTTAGCAAAGACAACTAGAAAATCCCGCAGAGATTTTGAAAGTACGGGCCCCCCGGCACCGACCACGAGCCCCGCATCGGCGGCGCCCCACCCGTCGGCCGGGTTCAAACACTTCTACGAACCGCTACTGCGCGCTTTCCAAACTCGAGGCCCAAGTTGTGGCCAATTGAAGGTTGCAATTGTGGCAAATCTGCAGAAAAATGGCCGCTCTCGCGAAGACGTTTTCGATAAGGGCGGCCATGTTTTTTTAGCTATCTCGCTAAAACTTTATACAGATGTGTATGTTGGTCCCCTGATGCTGTCTACACAATTTGGTGATGATAGGTCGGAAATCCACGAAGTAGATATCACTTGACTGTATTTCAGGTCATGTAAATTAGGGAAGCAAACTAATCATGGCTGACCCCTATGGTCCAAGAAGCTTTATTGTAGAGCACCATGAGCTGTACATGAGTAAGACATTTCAAGTCAATCAGGGTCAGGGGGCGAGGGGCGTGGCCTGTCAAACATTGCATTTCTGAGCTATGGTTTTCGCATTTGTGGCGCCCCCTATTGGTTAATCTCAACAAGCTTTGACAGACATGCTACCACATGTCTTCCACACATATCCAGCAAGTTTTATGACGATAGGACCTATGGTCAATGAGTTATGGTCAATTTGCTAATAAGCCCCGCACCTGCATAAACGTTTTGGTCAATGGCGGCCATGTTTTTCACGCTATCCTACTAATATGTTATGGTCATGTGAACCATAGTCACCCGGAGCTTCGTGAGAAATTTGGTGTTGATACAGTCAAATTTGAGAAAGTTGTGGTTAAAACCCAATTTTTCAGTTTATGCTAATTAGCGGAATATATTCCCAGGCGGATTTATATGGTCCCAGAGGCTTTTTTGTAGAGCACCCTAAAATACACCTTTGTCAGAAATTTCAAGTCAATCGGTCTTACGGTGTGAGGGGCGTGGCCTCTCAAACTTTCTTCAGTCAGGGCTTAATAACAGCGCCCCCTTGTGTTAATTCAAAAAGCTGTATAATAGCACATCCCGTGGGGTAGGGACACACGTTCTGTGAAATTATTGCATGTCTGCGTGTTACGGTTTGGGAGGAGTAGGAGCTAGAAAAATGTCATGGAAGAATAAGAAGAACCACCACCACCACCAGAATAAGTATGGTGGATAACAATAAGTTACGGCCCCTCAATACTTGAGGGCCCGTACTTAAAAATGCAGACGGAACTGCAAACGGGTAAGTGGCAGGAAAGTAACTGACTGTGCGAGCAAAGTCTACAATCTGGCAGTGTCTGGAAGGTTGGGCCGGGTTTATGAAGAGCAGTTGATTGGTGATTGATGGCAGCTGTGAATGCTGGTTCCTGATTCCAACACACCTGACTAAAACCCTGCAATTAAACCAGACACAGACAAGGGCATAGGGGAAAAAACAACACAAGGGCAAAGAGGCCCAGGCAGGATCATGACAGTCTCATGCCTAATGTTTATGGCTTGTATAATTTCAAACGTATCATTATCATGGTTTTCCTGTCAGTCGCGCGTCCCTCCTGAGCTGGAGACGACAAGCTCCCTGAGCCGCACAGAGCTGACTTCAGGGCCGCGCTGCCAAGAGAGATGTGTGAACGCTTTCACCTGTTAACATGGAAACCAGAGTAAACCTGTTAACTTGGGAACCTGAATAAACCTGTTAAAATGAACCTGATTAAACCTGTTAACATGAACATGAGTAAACCTGTTAACATGAACCTGATTAAACCTGTTAACATGAACCTGATTAAACCTGTTAACATGAACCTGATTAAACCTGTTAACATGAACATGATTAAACCTGTTAACATGAACATGATTAAACCTGTTAACATGAACATGATTAAACCTGTCAACATGAACCTGATTAAACCTGTTAAAATGAACCTGAGTAAACCTGTTAACATGAACCTGATTAAACCTGTTAACATGAACATGATTAAACCTGTTAACATGAACCTGATTAAACCTGTTAAAATGAACCTGAGTAAACCTGTTAACATGAACCTGATTAAACCTGTTAACATGAACATGATTAAACCTGTTAACATGAACATGATTAAACCTGTTAACATGAACCTGATTAAATGGGTTAACATGAACATGATTACACCTGTTAACATGAACCTGATTAAACCTGTTAACATGAACCTGAGTAAACATGTTAACATGAGTACACCTGTTAACATGAACATGAGTAAACCTGTTAACATGAACCTGATTAAATGTGTTAATATGAGCATGATTAAACCTGTTAACATGAACATGATTAAACATGTTAACATGAACCTGATTACATGTGTTAACATGAACATGATTAAACCTGTTAACATGAACATGAGTAAACCTGTTAACATGAACATGAGTAAACCTGTTAACATGGGAACCTGAGTAAACCTGTTAATATGAACCTGAGTAAACCTGTTAACATGGGAACCTGAGTAAACCTGTTAACATGAACCTGATTATACCTGTTAACATGAACATGATTACACCTGTTAACATGAACATGATTAAACCTGTTAACATTAACCTGAGTAAACCTGTTAACATGAACCTGAGTAAACCTGTTAACATGGGAACCTGAGTAAACCTGTTAACATGAACCTGATTATACCTGTTAACATGAACATGATTACACCTGTTAACATGAACATGATTAAACCTGTTAACATGAACATGAGTAAACCTGTTAACATGAACCTGATTAAATGTGTTAAAATGAACCTGATTAAACCTGTTAACATGAACCTGAGTAAACATGTTAACATGAACATGAGTAAACCTGTTAACATGAACATGAGTAAACCTGTTAACATGAACCTGATTAAATGTGTTAACATGAGCATGATTAAACCTGTTAACATGAACATGATTAAACATGTTAACATGAACCTGATTACATGTGTTAACATGAACATGATTAAACCTGTTAACATGAACTTGAGTAAACCTGTTAACATGGGAACCTGAGTAAACCTGTTAACATGAACCTGAGTAAACCTGTTAACATGAACATGATTACACCTGTTAACATGAACATGATTAAACCTGTTAACATGAACATGATTAAACCTGTTAACATGAACATGAGTAAACCTGTTAACATGGGAACCTGAGTAAACCTGTTAACATGAACCTGAGTAAACCTGTTAACATGAACCTGAGTAAACCTGTTAACATGAACCTGAGTAAACCTGTTAACATGAACCTGAGTAAACCTGTTAACATGAACATGATTACACCTGTTAACATGGGAACCTGAGTAAACATGTTAACATGAACATGAGTAAACCTGTTAACATGAACATGAGTAAACCTGTTAACATGAACCTGATTAAATGTGTTAACATGAGCATGATTAAACCTGTTAACATGAACATGATTAAACATGTTAACATGAACCTGATTACATGTGTTAACATGAACATGATTAAACCTGTTAACATGAACATGAGTAAACCTGTTAACATGGGAACCTGAGTAAACCTGTTAACATGGGAACCTGAGTAAACCTGTTAACATGAACCTGAGTAAACCTGTTAACATGAACATGATTACACCTGTTAACATGAACATGATTAAACCTGTTAACATGAACATGATTAAACCTGTTAACATGAACATGAGTAAACCTGTTAACATGGGAACCTGAGTAAACCTGTTAACATGAACCTGAGTAAACCTGTTAACATGAACCTGATTAAACCTGTTAACATGAACCTGAGTAAACCTGTTAACATGAACCTGAGTAAACCTGTTAACATGAACCTGAGTAAACCTGTTAACATGAACCTGAGTAAACCTGTTAACATGAACATGATTACACCTGTTAACATGGGAACCTGAGTAAACCTGTTAACATGAACCTGATTAAACCTGTTAACATGAACATGATTAAACCTGTTAACATGAACATGATTAAACCTGTTAACATGAACCTGATTAAACCTGTTAACATGGGAACCTGAGTAAACCTGTTAAAGGGAAAATTCGCCGATTTTCAACCTTAACTCATCTACCATAATATCCTTTGGGTTGCATTATATCCCCGTGTATTTTTTCAACATCGTCCGTTTCGCGGGGGCCGAGCTTCAAAAATCCATTCACCGGTGACGTTTCTGTGACGTTTCCGTGTCAAGGAAGAGCTCGTGCAGACTACAGACTCTTGGAGCCGAGCTCACCAACCCCCCTCCCTGTGAATCCAGGGGGCGGGCTCTAAAAGCACGTGCGAACCAAAACAAACCGTCTGTCCATGCCCATGGTCCGTGCCAGTTTACTTGTATCATTTCCTGCATTGAAAATTACATCTTTTCACACGGGCACAGACGATATGGATGAGGATACTTTAAAAAGTGTGTTGGCTGACTGGAATGAACCAGCAGGGTATTTAGTTGGGCCAGAGAAGCCTACACTGCTGAAGAAATTCAGCGAGGAAATACAGTATGCAGAGAGGCCGAGGCTGCAGCTGTTTCAGCCTTGGTTAGGGTTAGCCTTGTAAGACAATACAACTGGACCACCATTAGAAACCGAGAGACATTTTCAATATCCCAAAAATAATTTGGAAAAGACAACAAATACCAGCAAGACCGGGAGGGCAGATGATCATTGAGTGAGTAACATTATTTTTTTCTAGCATGTTGTAACGTTATCTTTGTCACATTGTGTTGTCTGAGCCATTGCACTGATGTTGCACTTAGCATGTCTATAGCACTTTTCAGAAGGACCCTTTACAACAGGTCAAATAAAATGACCAGTCTTTTGTTCTTACATTGGCTGCTATTGTTACATTATAGCTTTGTGGAGAGTAACCACTTGTTTTGTGTTTTAATTTCTTTAGACATAATCGACTTGTCGCACGTCGGTTCTTTATTGAGTGGGTGCTCCAAAGGGGAGAGACTTGGCAAGGGGACCGCATCGTCTTACCTGATTGTGTCATACAGCGCATCAGAGCCAAATATCCATCTCCAAATGGTCACTACAGGCGACAGGCTGAAGAAGACGCTACGTAGAAGCTACGGATGAGCTATGATCAAATATTTTGACCTGTAAATACTGCTGCTAACTATGGACACTGATTGAGATTTAATCATGTGAAAATGTGTCAATTCTCCTTGACTGTATTTACAAATAAAAATTATTTTGTATAAACATGATTGTTTTTTGTCATTGCATAGGTAACCATTTTAATACATAGGTTTGACTTATCAACTAAAAGTGAAATAGTTTCAGAGAATCAAACACTTTATAAGGCATAGATAGAGTTTAATATAACAAGCAAGTAAAACAGTGTGCATTATTCTACACACAACTGTAAAGTATGTACATATACAAATGTAAAAAAGAAAAATAACATTTTCAAAAGCTTTGAGTTTCCAGTGTGTTGGGAAAAACAATTGGAGCATAATGCTTCCTTCGTCAAGTTACTGTTGAAATATTGAGTGATGTTTAGCAGCAGCTTCTTCTGTAGTTGGTTTTGGACATGTTGTGAGGGAGCTGTAGTGATGATGTCAGCACTTTGCAGGCAGCAGTCTCTTCTTCATGTGATGACGAGTTCTACGAGGGATGCTCTGAAGTGGTGCGTGTGGGATGTAAACAGTCTTCACAACCGAGTGCGTGGTCCTCGGACAATACACCATCTTCCTTTGGACCTCACCTGAAATGACAAATTATGACTGTATCACAAGGCCAGCACTGAAGAGATGACAAAAGAAAAATCAATGTGTTATACTGTAAAGATAATGTTGCTGTTGCAATAAATATATAAAACAGACAAACCACTATGTAACCATAGATAGGTCAGTCAGTTAGTGCACTAACACAATAGTAGTCTTTTGTCTAAGAAGACATCATGTTTATATTAGCAGCCAAGCATACTGTATGCCAGGGTGTGGCTATGCATTTGCATTAGGAAGAGCCAAGACGACACAAGACTAGGGACATCAGTGCTAATCACCCAGCCATCACCATCAGCATAGCAATTGTTTATGGTTTTGGAAAGCTGATCATTTTAACAACATCGCTAATAGCCATGCACATGGAAAACAAACACACAGTCACACACAAACAGTCTTGCAAATGCAACTAAATCTTCCTCAAGGATACACAGAGGGGCCTACTGCCCCCCTCACGAGTTCACTTCTAACTGTAGCTTAGCGGCTAAGGTAACTTGGCTACAGCTACAACCGGTAGACTAATTCCTCCTTGCCCCATCTATCAGCCTTACACCGGGACACAATATTCAACAGCGGTGTGGGCAGCACAATATTAATGTAGGGGAAACACTGATACTAACTACAGTAGGCTACTATGCAATTTAGCTCACGTTAGCTTACCTTTATTCGGATTCTTTTTCCCGGGGCTGGGGCTATGCATCACGCTGGTGAATAGGCAACAGGTAGGGCCTAGTATCTTCAGCTTACGCTTACTCCTGCTTCTTTTCTGTTTCCTAAAGTTGGCGCATCTAGGCACATTACAGGACGGCATGTTTTCTTTGTGGTAGTAGTCCAACAGTGAAATAATACGAAGCGCGCTATTACTGTACTGCTTACACGGGTCGGGTCCGTGCTGTGTGCATGTCACCATGGTAACGCGAGCAGCTCGGAATCTGGGCAGGCTGCAGAGCGTACCCCCCCGCGCAATGCATCCTGGGGCCTGTAGGAACTGTAAAAAACGGCTACGTCAGCCCCGCGTCATCAGTTTAAATCCGAAATCATTGTGCTCTCTGCCAATTCGGATCAATTTTTTGGGGGCTTTTTTCAATAGACTACTAATATACTCGGCCATGATATACCATTCACATGAAAATGGGCGAATTTTCCCTTTAACATGAACCCGATTAAACCCGTTAACACTGGAACATGATTAAAAAGAGGCACGCCTTGCTCTGCCAGGCACACGCCACACCTATAGTGTGAACAAGGATAGACCATTTCTATCCGTCAAGCATCTTTCTTCTAGCCTGGTGCTACCAGACCATCGTACTTCATTTCATTTGTACAGAAGGTCTGGAAGTGCTGTAATTGGCAAACGTTCACTCACTTGGAGGCGGGTGTCTGTTGAAGTTTTAAAATGATTGGATCTGCCCACTCCCTCTGTTCGCTGATTGGACGGCTGTAGATTCTCCGGAGAATCTGGGAAATGCGCTGTACACCCAGACTGACTACTGAAGGGAAAATGAAATTTGGCCGGAAGTAGGCGGGCGGGCGGAGCCAGGCTATCTTTCTTCTGCTTTCCAAATGGTCCTGTTTAGCCAATTATCTGTGCAGAAGGTAATTAATGTACCTTATAGCTTTGTGACTATTCTATTATATGTATGTCAATACACTGCAGTGACTGTCTGCTACTGGGATTATTACTAGCATAAAGTACTGAGAATACCAATCCCTTTTTGACAATTATCAGGAGACACATTTTTGAAAAAAGTACTGTTGCTTCAATGTTATCGTGTGACAGAGTTTATTATCATATACACACACACACACACACACACATGTAAATCAATACATGCACAATAAACAGAACATAAATACATATAAATTGGAACAATAGTTTTAATTCAGACCGTTAATGTTAATCCCCAATGTGAAACAAGTATATCAAAGTAAGAAATCTCCTCCTGTAACAGCATTAGTGTAGTGGAGGGTATACTTAGGTAAAAAGGGTACATGGACTACAGTGAAGGCTTAGTCTCTGGCAAAAACATAAGTCTCTGGGCATTATTCACACTACTAAACCTCTGATTGTCTTCTGCAGGACAGGGGCCTGTTTCAGGTAGCTGGTTTTGAGGCAACCCAGAGTTTGTTCGCTCTGAGTTAGTGGAAACTCTGGGTTTCCCGTTTCAGGTAGCAGGTTCAGCGCGACCGAGAGTCAGTTACTGCGGCAACATACGCCGTGGGTCTAACCTGCTGGATAGGTGGTTAGACCTAGCCTGGCTCCGCCCGCCCGCCTACTTCCGGCCAAATTTCATTTTCCCTTCAGTAGTCAGTCTGGGTGTACAGCGCATTTCCCAGATTCTCCGGAGAATCTACGATCGTCCAATCAGCGAACAGAGGGAGTGGGCAGATCCAATCATTTTAAAACTTCAACAGACACCCGCCTCCAAGTGAGTGAACGTTTGCCAATTACAGCACTTCCAGACCTTCTGTACAAATGAAATGAAGTACGATGGTCTGGTAGCACCAGGCTAGGTTAGACCTACCCTGAGTTTGTTTTCACTTTACGCTGCAGCTCCGACTGAAGAAGGAGTGTCACTGTCACACGCGTCCCTGTACAGTTTGAAGCAAAATCACTCCACAGAAATCTCCATCGGGATGTTTTTATCATTTCCTGATGATTTTACGTTTGACCGATCATTTATCTGATCAGTAGCCTTGTTCTCAGCCCTCGGTCCGTTCATATAGGCGGCCACCTTACACATCGTGACATGCTCTACATTCAGATTAATAAACCTATTTGTATTGTATGCTTTTTAACGTCTGTGCCACTGAACAGATTTATGTCAGGTGGATTCGTGTAACGCTGCGGCTGCACGCGATTGTTACTGTTCACTTGTGCGATCCTAAAGTCACAGACGAGCCCTTTTATATTCATATTATAGCCTAATATGAATATAAAAATTACATAAATAATTATATAATAATTTAAACTGTGATCACTTGAGGAAAATGGATCTGATAATAAATCAATCAGGCTCTTCAATGGAAACTGTCACCTTATGTGTCAGACGTTAATGTCTTTCACTCCCCATTTAAAAGAAGCGACAGTCTGTTTACTGCACAGTGGGCTATTAGGCTACAGCTTCCCAAATACAGCGAATATAAAACACTGTCAGAAATGCTGTGCCGCGCCAGCTTTATTACTTTACTGCTGATATGCGTAACTTTTTAAAATGGACTGTACTATATATTTTTTCTGAATTGCCGAGGAGATTAGATCAGAGTTATGTGACAATATACCCGTTAATTCTTCTCCATAGGCTACCATAAACTCATTCGTTAATATTTCTAACTCCAGTGGGAGGAGCGGAGAAGTTTTTTTTTCTTTTTTTGAGAAGTGGAGAAGTGGGAGGATCACGCATTTGTTTCTTCTGTTTCCATGGTGAATCATGTTATCAGCGATCCATTGACGATGGCTTTTATGCACACGCTCCACCCAGAGTGAACACGCTCAGAGTTGATTAACCCAACGCTGATCCACTGTTCTGAAACCGAAAACCCAGAGTTGCTTATCAACCCTGCGCTCTGAGTTAACCAACTCAGAGCGTATGATTAAACCCAGAGTATGTAAAACCAGCTACCTGAAACAGGCCCCAGGAGAACAAGAGAGTTGGTGTGTTCCTGCCCTACAGTGTGTTGGGACACAGCCGGCTGTACACTGACTTCAGCAGAGGCAAACCAGCAACAAGTGTGAGAGTGTTTGTGGGACACAACCAAGATGGATTGAAAGACAACATTGCTATTTACGTCTCTTATATTAATAAAATAAACCAAAACATAACAAACCTTGCAGCTCTGGATATCCTTCACAACTCCCTCATTGACTCTACCAATCCACCAAACCTGCACACCACAAGCGATGATGACACTCAAACATTACATGTGTCAAAAAACATAATAATTCCTTACCCACGGTAATATCTAGCCTGGTGCTACCAGACCATCGTACTTCATTTCATTTGTACAGAAGGTCTGGAAGTGCTGTAATTGGCAAACGTTCACTCACTTGGAGGCGGGTGTCTGTTGAAGTTTTAAAATGATTGGATCTGCCCACTCCCTCTGTTCGCTGATTGGACGGCTGTAGATTCTCCGGAGAATCTGGGAAATGCGCTGTACACCCAGACTGACTACTGAAGGGAAAATGAAATTTGGCCGGAAGTAGGCGGGCAGGCGGAGCCAGGCTAGGTAATATCAGCATCCACACTATCACAGAAGGCTGTGAATGGACAGTCCCAACAGCCAATAAGAACGGAGAATCGGAGCCTCGCTCTGATTGGTCAAAGTGTACAGGAGCGGTGGCAATTTTTGGGGCCGGCACACAGAGTCAGGGGAGAGCAAAGTGATGAGTAGATATTCTCAGACCACTTCACCTACATATAGCTGAATGGCTAATATGACATTTTTGCCAAATATTACAGTGAAAAAGTTACCCACCCCAGCTTTAAGCTTTCCACTGACTAGAGCGTGTGCGACACGCGGAAACTTTTGTATAGATAATAGCAAGTTCTCCACCACACCACTGACATGACATTTTCTTTAAATAAATGCCCTGATCAGAATTACAAATAACACAACCTTCAACCAGAATTCAATTAGAATGTAACCCATGTATATCAGCTAACCAGTATTTGGCTTTCTTACAGATAACATTCAACCTTCATCTTTGAATAACTGTGGCTTGTCTCTTAACACCCACAGAGTGTATAGTTTATGTCACGTCAATGTCATTTAATGCTTAGAGCACATGTCCCTGAGGTAATATCAGCATCCACACTATCACAGAAGGCTGATTGTTCTAGAGGACATACAGTAGCACACAAGATAAACCTGGTGACACACCGCGTTACCGGAATAAAAAAGTGGGGAGGGTGGGAGGGCATGTTCGAGGGCTGCATGTGTTTTTGTTCTAGTGGTCTAACTGTCTTTTTGTTTGGGGCAAACTACTG